>JACDJE010000195.1:1533340-1591129 GCA_016647715.1 Pavo muticus
TTTTTGAGTGCCCAATGGGAAAGTTCAGAAACTAGCAAAATAACAAGTCCAGCTTGGACTCATTCATGTTTAATGGGACTGACTTCAGAAGGGTCGATGAAGCATTTATGTAAACCCCTCAGGCAGCTCATAATTGGCTATGTTAAATGAATCTGAATATATTTTGAAGAGACAATAAATGCTCGTTGCCTTGAAAAAATCTGGCTGAACACTGAAAAAAACACAAGGGTATTTTCAGAAGTTTGTGTTGCTGCAGTATGATTACTATAAAATCTTAGCATAATTATAGTGGAAATCACTGCTATGGAGAGAGAAAGTCATTTAGCTGAGCTAAAAACTGTATGGAAGTGAGCTGACTGTTCTGAGATTTATACACGGTATAGGTGTTGCCTATATGTTGCTTCCTGAACTGTTAAATATTTTTTATTTAGAAAATAGTATTAAAATATCAACAATCAAGGTTGGAGAGAACACAGTCTAAGATTTCCCCCTGATGAGTACCTAATCAGTAATGTCCATGTTTCTTGCTCTTTCCTGCTGAGTGCTCAGTTGATATTCTAAATCATACTTCCCTTTACCTCTACAGTTCTTGCACTCCTGTCTACCTAACTGTGCTGTTTCAGCAGAAGAAAAGATATGTAATCCAAAGCCTATGGATTGGTGACTGTAGCTCCCATCTGAGGGAGCTATAGCTATATACTGTAGTCAAGGGAAACCATGCTAATACTCAAAGCACTATTGGTGCTTGTCTCTTAAAAGAATAAAAAACGTTGCCCACTGAGGTGTCAGTCCACAGTGTGGGGTTCTCTATTCTGGAGCTTGAGGAGCAAGAAACATAGGATGTGTTTCATCTCAAGTTCAGGACCTACCTGCAGATGATTTCATCTAAGTTCATTTTCCCCAGCAACTCTGGTGTCATGGCTGAGAAAAAGGCAACTCTGACCACAATTCATTGAATCTGCTTTAGACTCCAACTTCAGAATTAGGTGAGTTGTACCCAACAGTGCCAATTCCATTTCTTTAATTGGAAATGTAACCAATTGATTCAGATACACAGGTCTACATCGTATATTTAACCTATGTTTGGCCACAGAAATATCGTCACCATTATTGGATGCTTTAAATGTCTCAGATCTAGAAAGGTATTGAAGAATTAAACAGGCAAACCACCTGCCTGTCTTTCCAGAAATGACTTGATCCTTACTGATAATTTAGGGAACACAGATGCCTAGTTTGTATGCAGCAGAGCATCTATTAAACTTGGACACTTGTTTAATTCCAGTTCCAGAAATGGGTAGTATAAGAAGAAAATCGTATAAATTTCTCGTGCTATTGTAGTATCACTGGTTGGTTGGAAATGTGAGTGAAGGCAAACAACAAGCATAGTTAGTCTGCAGTATCTTAACAAATTATTAGAATGAGTTTAGACAATATCTAATGGCAGGGGAGAATGTACTATGATTCTGCTAAATATTTGATAGGAGAACCATTTAAAACCCAGTATTTTCACAGTTAGATCTCTTGAGTCAGCACAATTCTACCCACTGCTGTGAAGAATATTCTTTGAAATCCTGGAAGAGTCAGCGAACAGAATTTTCTAAATTACCCTAGCACTGCACTCAAAACAAGTGAGATTAGGCTAGCACTTGGCAAGCTTGTCTACTTAGCATGAGTTTAAAGTATTTGAAAAATTCTACAAAGTCTTGTATCTTTTTCTGTATTTGGCATCAAGGGCATAGTAATATCATGATAAAATTGCAGTTTAAGGGAAAGGTTTAGCCAGTAAGCACTCTTGTTTTAATGATATAGAATAACACTGAACACGAGCTAACCAGATGTTTCTATTATATGTACTGGTAAACCTACACATTTAAATGAATATTTGCTGAAAGCTGATTATGCCTACCTTCAAATTTTGAATGGTATTACCACTCCCTTGCAAGAGGTCCACATTTTCAGTTCTGCCTTCCTAGGTTCAGTTCTTGCTATTTTGGCCATGAGGGTATCATCAGTGTGCCAAGTGCATTGCAGTGGGGAGCCATAGGGATAGCTTAAATATTTAAAATGTTTGTGTAGTTAGGATGCTCAAACTTCATACTACTGAGACACTAAGAATAAAGAAAGTGTGTTTTGGTAATTTCAGAACATGTAATTAACAATGTACTTATTATAATGATCTAATGTAAACAATGGTGATTGACCAACTGTGTTCTCTTTTCATTTTCCATAGGTTTCGAATTTGTACCTTTGATTGTGATCATTCCTACCATTTAAGAGTTAGGCTGTGATTTAGAAAATTGACACAATCATTCTACATATATACTAGTGCTTTCCACTCTGCAGGAAAAATTATGGAAAAACTGATGCTTAAAGTGGTTAAGATTGTATTACTTGCAGTAAAGCTCTGCTCGTATACTGAGCAGTAATTGCTATCCAACATTTAGGAGAGAAAATAAAAAGTGAACTCCTGCTTATGCAATTAACTAAGTCATTTGAGCTGCCGCACAACAATTATTCTCTGATTAATGCAACCACTGAAGCAAGGTAGATATAGATGATTATGAACTTCATGCATTAAATAATAATCCATCTTTTCAAATCTTAAAATTATTTGCAAATAAAAATATTTCAAGAGAAATAACATAAGCTTGTATCAAATCCTGATTCTGTTGCTCCTTACATCTATTACACATTTGTCAATTTCAAGAGGTGTTAATGGATGGTGCATACTCACTCTCCATTTCTAGAAGGCTCCTCTTGACCGCAAAGGACTGCCAAGACTGGGCTCAATGGCAGGATGTTCCCAGATAATAACTTCCTGCCCTTTCCATTTAGTGAAAGAAATAAATGAGAACCCAGTGAGAGACGCTTTAAGATCATTTGTATTTTTGCTTTTTATGTTACTGTCCTTGAGGCTGGAAGTAAAATGTTTTAGGTGCTAAAGGAGCTCTAAAACAGAAATAACCCAAACCCAGTACTATATTCCCAAATGTTTAACACAACTACCTTTTAAAGACAACACTATCTAATGTGTTAAATGTATATTTTTTTCACCAGTTTCATAGGTTTCCAACAATCTGCCTTCAGTTTCGCACTGAACTGTGCCATTCTTGATGGTGCTGAACAGCTCAGTGTCAATCACTGCAGGACTTCAAAATATGTGAGTTCATCCACCTTTATTACCCGAAGGTTCCTTTTTGTTGGTTTTCTCGGATTGCAACTGCTACCTTCCTTCTAAAGGTAGACCAAAGAGCTGCCAGTTCACTTTTTTAAACTAACTTAGCAATTATAACAAGCAAGGACAAAAGGCCTCGAATTTAAGTTCTACCTCTTCCTGGAGTGATTAAACCCCGTAATGTTGGCCTCAAAGTTAATATAATTCTCTCACTACCCTACATCAAGATTAGACTACTTTGTTACTCACCTCTTTTTTGAAGTCTGTCCACACTGAAAGAGAAATCAAAGCATGAATAGGACCAGAAAGAGTCTGTGAGAGGGAGGTCTAGTGATTAGGACAGATGGATAGCAGAAAATCAAGGAGATATTATGCATTTCAGACAGGCTTTGGATAGAGGCATTATAGATTACCCTGCTTAATTCTACTGTATTCCAATGCATCCTGAGGTGCAATGTGTGTTATGGACAAGTTGTACTAGAAGGATTAGAGAATACACACTAAGATTAGAGAATGCACTTCAGAGGAATAGGAGAAAGAGCATTAAATACATTGCCTTCATAAATTGGCCAGCCTGATAGATGAGGGGGGAGAAGTATGAGGGCTTCTCCGAAAGTAATGCCTCCTATTTTATTATGTTGGCCCACAATATCAGGAGCTGATGTTGGTGGTATGGCAGTAGAGATTAAACTTTCTTGTCAGTATTTCTTTATGTTTTGTTGCCGTGACACAGGTGGCATCTGACACAGAAGTGAAGATGAAACAAAGGTGTAGAACAGAGTTCCTCCATGCTGAATAAATAGCACCCATTGATATTCATTGACGTTTGCTGGATGCTTATGGAGACCAAACAGTGGATATAAGCACAGTGAGGCGGTGGGTGGTGGCCAGCATAATAAAATAGGAGGCATTACTTTCAGAGCAGTCCTTGTATTTCATGATACTGGTTTTTAAGCAGAAGCTCTGTTTAATTGGGAATAAGCATAAGATACACTAATGTTTTTTTCCCTGGAACTTTTAGACTGGATACTAACATTATATTGTCATTAGATACTTTGGTTAACAGCTGCAAGGTTAAATTGCAATAAGAACAAAACCATGATAAAATGCTGTAAAACTGATATATGCAAGGAAGGAAATTATTTAACACATTAACCAATATTATTTGAAAATGTCTGCAAAATGGAAGCATAATGTACAAAAAATGTGGTATAACAAGCATATTGGAAGGGTAATACTTCAGAGCATGGTATTTATTGAGGCCAAGCTGTCTTCTTAATTGGGCCAAATAAGCAAAGTCTGAGAATAGAAACAGACAGCAAGCTACTGACAGATTTTGCTTTGTAAATGTGCTTAATTTTAATATTAGCTATAGAAGAACATAGAGCATTTGTCAGATTCTGCTGAAATAAACCTCCAGCTTCCTGCAGTAATTTCTAAGTGACTGGACAGAGTCAAATCTAGCAAACATTAGGAGCGTTGAATAAGCCTTATCTAATCTAACAACCAACACAGGCCCAGGGTTTAAGGGAAATATCAAGGGCTTCTGTTTATGGCCCTAGTTGCAGGGAAAAGTTACTCTGTTAATGTAGTTTAAAACAAATCAAGATCAAAGTGGCTTATTGACTTATTAACAGCACACAGTTAACCAGCAATCAGCAAACTACAGATTCAGGATCATTATCAGTAGTACAATAGACACAGCCACAGTATGGATCGCTAAATATTAACACGTACACATGTACAGATTTTTGGAACACAACTAACCTTGAACCTCCAGTGCTCGTGCAACACACAGTGCTGTGGGGTCTTGGCATTGCAGGGCCTGGTGCTGTGATACTCTGGCACTGTGGGCTTTGGGGATGTGGGGCCCAGGCATTGCAGAAACCCATGCTGCCAGTGCTGTTTGCACCCTGAGGTCTCTTTCTCCTGACAGATCTTGTTCCTCCTGTATTGCTTTTCAGCTAACTCCTCCCTTGTTTCAAATTCTTGTGTTAATCCCCTGGTACCTGCTTCACCCATGTGATAATTGTCATCACCTTACTCTTTATTTTGATAAACCTGGGGCAAAAGCTGCCCAGACCATTTTGGGTGTCCATTCCAACATACGTATACATGTTAATAAGTACTGCTATCATGCTAATGACTGTTGCCGTGCAGGCCATTTTGTCAAGGATGAACTCCAATAATCCTTATCTGTGCTCACTGCAGGTAAAAAGCATCACCGAGAACTGGCTCAGCAGCAATACTGTATAAGCACTGCCCTGAGTAGCCCTCCACAGCTCCTCAGCCACGCAATAAGTTTTAAAGAGCAATAAGCCTTTCTGAGTAATACATGCTAGTGCTGGATCAGATCATTTTCTTGGCTGTTCCTCTGCCAGCACAGAAACATTCCCCAGGGTACGCTATGCTGTGTTTTCTAGCACTTTCTAACACCTTGTCCAGTCTAGATTTACATGCATTGTGCAGTGTGCCTTCTTCTCCACACTCTATTTTTTATAACTGTTTTGTATTCAGGTACAAAAATGAAATGAAGACAATAGCTGTTTGCTGGTAAAGCTTACTATTCTCAGGTGTCCCTTCAACATGAATACAAATAACAATCCAATAGTAAAACAAATGTCATGAATAAAGTTTCATCTAATGTGCAACCCTGGTATAAGACAACGGAAAATGCCTGCTGGCAATACACTGTTAGTACAGGAACAGCATCTGAATGAACCTGAACGGAAGAACACGGTTATGTATTTCCCCAGCATGAGACACTCAAGAACAATCCTAGTACTAACATTTAGAATTATTTACTTGAAGGAAGCTGAGCGACAGATGCAAAAAAAATAAAATAACAGTTGACAAGTTGAAATAAAAACAATGAAGAAATTATGCTTATGATTACATGTGCATCTCTTTTAACTGCACCTGGCAGGTGAACAGTGGCCAGACAGAACCATTCTCTGCACTCTGAGCATCCTCTAGCCACTGCCTTACCTTTGGACAAGCAGACTCTATTTCTTGGCTCCTCATTGGCACAATGAAATATTCCATATTTAGGAACTTGAATCAGAAGAGCCTCCTCCAACTGAAACTCATTGAAGATCAGCTTTGGGTTTCAAAGAAATCAGAATAAGGCTCAGAAATAGCTGAAAGACTTAGTGTATAAATTTCTAGCATACTATCTATCTATTATGAAATTTTGTGCCATTTGTGCTTTAGAATGTATTACAAGAGGACGAACTCTTAAAAACAGAAAGTTCTGAAAATCACCTACTTGTTTATTTTCTAAAAAGTGAATGCATATTGTATTATGGTTTTTTTATTCATGAAGAGTGATTTCATTTCCCTTCTCTATTAAAAACGTTGACAGGGAGCCCCTACAATTTCTGAGATAATTCAGACTTAAATGCCTTTTTTTTTTCTGTGAGGAAAAGAATATTCTCTGATTATTTGTATCAGTATTATGTTACCAAAAATTGAAGTAAAATAAAAGCCAATGTAATACTTTATCTCTCCCCTGTCTTCCTACTCTTTTTTTTATCTAAGGAGAAAGGCTTTAAGAAAGCCATTTGATTTTAAAAATTGATGCTTTTCTGATCTTATGGACATAGTTAATTTCTTAAAAAGAAAGCAAACAATCAGTAAACCAAACCAAACTAAATCAAACTGAAACAAGACCAACAAACTCCAAATCCAAATGAAGCATACTCAAAGGCCCCTGTCTTTCCGTGGCCCCATAGTTCCTCACCAAACCTCAGAATCCAGAATAAGGCACAAGGGACTGCAGTAACTGCTCTCTGGGTCTTAATCAACTGACAAATTTAAATTACATTTGAACTGAAAGTTTTAATTCCTCTGTTGGATACATATCATGATCTCCTGAACACTTTTCAGGAGTTCAGCATGTGGAACTTCATGTGACATGAGTAGAAAGAATCAAGACTCTACACTGGGGATTGAAATTGAAAACTTAAGTGGAAACTTTTCCACCCCATGTAAATTGACTAGCTGCTTAGAAATTCAGAGACAAAATTTTGCTATTCAGCACAAAACTTCCTACACTGATTGGTATATCTTGGGGAATAAAATGGGAGTATAATTAACTCCATCTGATCTGAACTATGAACAACATAAGGTATTCTCCAAAAGGAATGATAGTGAAACTAAGTTTAAATATCCAAAGTTGAAAACCAGAATTACTACATAAATAAGGACAATGCAGTGGTGTAAATACAAAGAAAATCAGTTAACAGGAATAATTTAATATCTCTACTTATTTCCTATAAAGATTTCAGATACCAGTAGGGCTTCCTTCTGTCTTTCTCTGTTCAGAAAACCATTGCTCTTTTCCAGTACAAGAATGCAGAAACAGCCATGCAGTGTCAGATTACAGGCTGGTCTAGCTCAATAGCTACTCTCCAGCAATAGTAACCAGAAAAATCTTAGAGAAAGATTAAGGGAAAATGGAAAATATCATAAAGCAATTTTTCTTTTACATCCTATCAGTTTCGTACAATCATAAGCATTAAGAATTTCTGAGCTGTAGGTCAGGCAGAAAACTCATTTTTAGTATCTGCTGATGGACTTTTCCTCATATACTAAAACAATCAGTTTTTCAATTCAACTTAACATTTTGTGACATCCTTTTGTCTGAGTTGAGCCTGTTGTCAAATAGTTTCACTGGTTACAGACATTTTTTTTGTGGCAGGGGAAATAGTGAATAATCATTCCCCATTCATCTTCATCCACAAATGCGACAGTGATGTCCTGTCTTAATTTACATTCTTCCAATAAGGAGTCCTAATCTATTTTGTCTTTCCTACATGGAAATATGTATATATATATATATATATACTGTGTCTCTCTTCTTGGTTATTTTCTAGTTTTCCTGTACTCCTTTTCAGATAGGGAGGATAAAACCATGTACAGCTGTCATGGGGTAGAAATAATCTTTCTTGGGAAGAAAGTTTGTTTATTTACAAGTTAGCTGTTTAGTTTTAGCTCTGTGCCAAGGCTCTTTAGTTAATGAAGACGTCGGCAACTATAAAATTGTATCTCTTGGACAATTTTGGATCAGGTGACTTATTCTCTTTAATTTTTTCTTAATGGCAAAATTTGATTAAACTAAATTACATTTTAGAGCACATGTACAATATTTTTATACAACCATCAGCATGAATTATTTCTGTTTTTCTTCTACTAGTTTTCCTAATACTATCTGCATTTCCCTTGTCTTTTGACAGCTATTGATGGTCCAGCACTCCAAAAGCACGGGTAACAAAGGTTTGTAGATTTTGATAATTTATTCTTGTTGACATTAGGTTTGTGTCATTTGGAAAAAAACAAACAAGGTTTGTGTCATTTGGAAAAAAATAAACAAACAAACCAACAAATGAGCACAGTGTCAAATATAATTACATCTTTGTTTCTAAGTATAAACTGAAAGAAAGATTTCACTGACAGATCTACCACAAAAAAACAACAACAACAACAAAGAAACAACCCTATGAAGATCACCAAATGTATTCTATAATATTTTTATGACAGTAAATAATCCTTAAAATATTACAGTGTACACTTCTGTGTCTATTCATTAAAGTATCTTATTTCTGTACTGAATTTTGTGCCAGTAATTATTCTATTTTGATCAGTATTTTGATAGTGTATCTAGTAGAACCATAATTGCGTCTCTTCCTCCATTTATTGAAGCAAAACAGGGCATGCAATCTGGATATGAACAGAACTCATAAAATGCCATGCTATTTTCTTTAATAAAGAAGAAAACACATGATGAATAATTTTCTAGGTCAGTTCTGTATCAAAAATTGGTATATGCATGCAGTTAGGTATCCAATTCTCTTTGCTTTCTTGGGAAAAAAACAAAACAAAACAAAACAAACACACCTGGATTTAAAAATGATCCAGCCTCATAATTTTTGTACGTATACAAATAGAGTCATAAAACAGGTATAAAACAGAGCTTAGGATTTGTCTACTTCTTATGATCATTACTAGATCTCAAAGCAGGGAATTTGACTCTGGTCTCCTTCGTGTTAATTTCTTTATGATTAAGAATAAAGAAGGACATTTGTAAGTCTGTTTGAAGGAAATCTTCTCTGGGAACAATTAACTCTCATGTAGAAGTGATTAAAAGAGAAGAGATTTTAAAAAAAATCAAACAAATGTTTTCTGTTGAATTACTTTTCTTGAACATTGAACTCTGCCTAGTTAGCTTCAGGAACTGGCTTGTTGCTTTATTATGTGTAGTAGTTCTGAACTTGGAGATGAGAAGATTTTTCTAGTGAAAACTCCATTGAAAGTAGCTTACTTGAATAAAATATTTCATTTTTAGAGGTGTGTATTTTTCATTTAAACAACTGAGAATACATTGTTCAGCTGGATATCTAGCTTCTAGTAACACATACTTGCTTATATAGATTTTACTGAATTGCACTGAATTTACCTCAAACTCTCAAACTGAGTTTATTTGTTTGCTTCATTTGCATATAATTGAAAGAATATTGACATTAGCACTAAGTGCTCTTATCTAGTTGACTACTGAAGAACACCAAACATTAGTCGCAGGAACTAGGACCAATGTTTTCTGTTTTGGTATAACGAAGCAAATGAAGCATCTGGATTTATAGCAAAATCTAAAAAGTTTTCAATTTTAATGTAATTATTAAAATATAATATGTTAATATTGGATGTGGCAGAAAAAGAAATGGTAATGCAGAAATAGTTGAAAGACAGAAGAATAATCATTTTTTGCATTCATGTATTTTGCAGTTGGCCTAAGTATTATAAGACTGATATTCTGAACTGACATTACTGGTTGTTAAACTGAAACTCTAAAATGTTTATAGTGAATGTAAATCTGGTATGGGGAGGGTTGCTGTTGATCAGCATAGCAAAAGCTTATTAATTTTCACTCCACTGATTTGCCAACCTGTGTCACTTTTCTTTCTTGCAGAAAACGTAGCAGGATGTATTGTCTTAAACACTTAAAAGTAGCCTACAGGTGTCAGACTAAGATGACGCTTTTCTTTTACTGTTTGCCTGATTCATTTTTTTCCTTAATGTCTGTATTTGATTTTAAACTGCCTCTATCTCTTTACTGCATTCAGACATAATGTTTTTCTTCTCCTCTTTAAACTAGTTATAGTCTTTCACTCACAGTTGTTCTACCCATCTTGTACTCCCATACGGAATTATACTAGTGTGAAATTGGAGCTAAAAAGCAATCCTTCAGACTCTTATCTCCTTTACAAGCATACTATGCATGGTAATTTAATACTGGAATTTGGCAGAGGTGGTAATCTGTAAAACAGCCATCTGCCACTGGAAAAAAAAAATAACAGCGGTTCGTTGTACACCATAGCTAACTAGTTCCTTCATCCTCAACTCTTGTTGACTGCATTGTTTCATTATCTTCCCTTTTTAAAACTTTGCCATGTTTTAAAGTCTGTTTTCATGTATTTTGCTTAGAGAAATTAAGAATTATTTCTTATTTGCTATTAATTAAAATATTTAAGGAGATCTACACAGTTTCAGTGCATGTATACTTGAGCTTTGAATGTTTTAGTGCAAATCATGACAATATTCAAGGGGAGTTGTTTTATGTGTTGCTACTGACAGAGACAGCTTATAATGATTAATGTACACAATTACAGAATAAAATACATCATGTTGTGCTTTTATTGTGTTAAGAAAAAATGTATCAAGTACATTATAAGATTCAGTGGGAAGAGAAGAGCTTTTGTTAGCTAGATAGATCTTAAGGACTGGATTTAATTTCTTGTTCATTTTAATACAAGTAGTGTTTATTCTTTTCCACAGGTTGAAGCCACATAACTAAAGAGAAAGGACTGGTAATAAATTGCTAACTGGAGATCTTGACCACTAAATTGGCCAGCTAGCAATAGGTGATAATAATCCTTTTCTCTCTATCACCTTGTACAATTCAAAGGGATTAAAATAACAAGAAGTATAAGAAATATAAAACACCCCATTTTTTATACACTATACTTTTTTTTTTTTTTTTAGTAAGCCATCTACACATAAATACAATGAAAATCCAGAGGAGCGCTATATGAGGTTTCACAAAAAACCTGTTCTGTCTGGTTTTGAAAATTCTCCTTCAACAACAATCTAATTCTAATCTGAATGAAAAGCAAAAGACTGAGTAATTCACCGGGCAAATTTTTGCAAAGGTCCCTTTTAATTCTTTTGTTTGTTTTTTTTCAGGGAAATATGTATACACATATATACATCATATTTATCGTTTTAAACAATGATGGATACAAGTAGCCTGTACTGAATCTGAAGACAAGGACCCACTGTTGAATTTGGTTGCTTAGAGAGTAAAACATTAAGCCTTAGAAAAGCTGATATGCAAAAACTGTCAGCATAGGTTTTTTTATTATTATTATTACATTTATTTATCTTCTGTTTGAGCAAAAATGATGACAAATAAAGAGCACAACTTCACAGAATACGTAGGACAAAAACCAAAACTCATACATTTTACTATCTTTCCCGAGCTCTACTACTTTGTAAAATATTCATATTGAAAGATAAAGGTTCATAAAGGCACATTTTGTTGCCCTTGATAATTTTATTTTTTGAAAGAACTCCTTTAGATTGATGCAAAGTATGGCAGTCTGTATTTTAATTATGTGCCCAAATATGTGATCATGAAGTTTGTTATTTCTCTGTAACAAAGCATCTCAGTGACTTTTAATTGATATATTTCAGGCTGCTGAACAGAAGCAATGAACTAGTTTGCCACCCTGCATGACATATTTTTTACACTTGATAATTTTCTGTGAAATTGATAACAGTAAAGCTATTCCTGAGAGTGAAGGTATCATATATAGCATTTTTTTTTTTTAATTTCCTGTGGTGTTTTGGCCATTCTTGATGCTGTGTTGTATTGTCTTCCACCCATGTAACTAATTGTTCTGTGTTAGATATACTTCCCCTCTCATACCTTTTCTTTAATCGTGCAAGTGAGTAACTCAGTATATGAAGTCCATTTGAGGTAATCTCTGAGCTGTCTTGCTGTACAATATCCCCTTGTTGGCGTTCATTGCCTCATTTAGTAGTTCTTCTCTGTGGATTTGAAATACACAATGTGGAAATTACATGCATTATTTCTAAATATATCTTCCATTTAACTATAATTTTCTGAGTCAATATGATTATTAGCACTCTCATGAGTGAAAACTAAATGCTCCCCTAATCCTAATAAATTAACAAATGGTTATTTGTTTTACCATTTATTATGGCGTGTTTTTAGTCTAATAGCAATGTACTGTAGGTGGTACTTTCCATTTTTAGAGCCGTTTGAATAATTCAAGCAGTGCCCTTGTGACCCGGTGAGCGGCAGTCTCACTGCAGGAGATGCCTTCAGTTCTGTTCTGCTTCGCTTTTAAAGACAACTAAATTTTACAGTATTATTGCATTTTCAAGGCTACAACTAATTACCAGTAAGTTGTGCTAAACTGAGAAAATCACAGGTGAACATAAAGAAAATATAAATTAAAATCAAAATTAGATACGAGGACCTCCTGTTTTCCAGATTTACGTTAAATCCACAGCAGCCTATCTCCATTTGGAACATTACAGTTCTGAAAAGTATTCAGTAGCAGATGTCAGGAGTTTTCTATTTGTCGGGAGAGAAGGAAGAAAGCATGGAAGTGTGTGGGTTATCCGAGAACTTAATATCAGTCTGACAAATAATTAATGGAGCAATGAAGAACAGCTCAGTGTTACTGCTAGTGGCTGTGTGGACTACCTTCATGATAAATGGATGAACTGCTTTACTGGAAGTTAGTCTTGAAAGGCATGGAAGAGTTTTGGGCAACTGACATTGTTAGAAGATGTAGGTAATGTGTGTAGGCTGAGCAGGGTGTTGAGAGCTGCTATAAATACACATGTCCTATTATAGTCACGCTGTGAGTTTAAGTAAGATCTATTCTTGCTGCTATTAACAGGAATAAGAATAAAGCAAAGATTTTCTCAGATAGTAAATATGCGTTAAATATTTAGCTCATACTCACTGGATTTAAAAAAAAAGACATTTGATAGGGAGAGGAAGATGAGGAAGATGCTGTCACTCATAGTGAGCAGACAGCTGATCAGAAAGCTTTATCAGAAAGCTGATAAAATCTGTCCTAGGTTTGTTATTTTGCAACTAAGAACATTTCTGAAACTTTGAAACTGAGATGGTTTACAAGACTTTAAAAAAATGCATGTAGGAATTGAAAATCTCTGTGGATACAGTGGTGAATATCTGGATCATCACAATGATTACCATGACTCTAGCAGTGAAATTGGCTATTATAACACATTTTTAGTTTGATGGCTTTGGCCTTTTCACAATTATGCTGAAAGCTTATGACAACTTTGCCTAACATGAGAAGGATTTCAGAGCTGTGTTTAACCTTACAAGATTATGTTTGAGCAATTTACTGGAATGTTTAAATTTCAAAGAGGGTCCCTGTTAAAAGCACTACTGGGGGACTGTATACTAGCATTGATTTATCTGCGCAAATACAAGGCTTAAGTGAAGTGTAAGGTAAAAAGAGGTGGTATATTTCAAACTGCAATCAAAATGTGAGTAAGCTACATTTCTATACTTTTAAAGTTTAAAATTTCCACTTTGTCATATCTGATCAGTTATGTCGGTTTAAGATAAGCATAATTCACTTTGGAGTTGATATACACATGCTCAGTTCACCAGCAGATGATGAACAGCAGCAACAAGCATGCTTTGGAGATAGCCTTCAAACAAAATTATTGCTCAGATAGATGCAGAGAACATAATAAATCCTCTCTAAATAAAAAGATGAACAGGTAGGTTCACAATTATTAAGAAGATTAATCTGTTTTTTAACAAAATCGTTATTTATAACAGTTTCTGAATGAAAATAGTTTTTCAGGAAAATCAGCATATTTCGGTATGACTTGTAAAGTGGTAAGAGTAGATTTCTGATTTTTCTGGCTTTAGAAATTTGATATAAATACAGCAGTCAACTCCGATTTGTCACTTCTTTTTTTTTTTTTTCCCCAGTATTCCATGCTACAATTTGCAATTTGTAGTTTCTAACACTTCTCTATTTATTATCAAATATATTCCTGATACTTTGAAATCTATCATTTAATATTTGATCACACATAGCTCAATCTCTCATTTAGCCTGAGTCTTCTACCTTTACCATTTGATGACTCTACTCATCCCTCTCCCATTCATAAAAGCTGTTACACCAAAAGGCACCTTAGCCTGTCCTTGTGACCAATCTCTCCCACTCCTCATCCTTGTAGGGGCTTGCCATCTGCTGCTCCACCAAGTTTAAAGTGCTGCTTAAATCTGCTGCTCCCTGTTGACATGAGATTACTTGCCTTCACTTCAACATTTTTAATTTCCCCTAAAAGTATTTTTATTCAGTTTCTCACAAGTCCTATGAAATATTTCCCTCTCCTCTTGATTTTCTCTAATCAGACTAAAGATTTCTTGAAGGAAATCTCTTTCTAATAGCACACACACACAGTGCCCAGTTCAGTAGGGTTCTAATTTCAGCCAGAGCCTCTTGGTTTTATGTACTTTTGAGCCCAGATACGAGATGCAGAGCAAAGGTACAGAAAAAAATGGACTGATAAGCACCTTACTACTGCCTCTGAGTACCCCTTGTGAATAACTAGGTAGCCCTTCATGGCTGAACTGTCTGCTGGTGGTCTTTGGCACTATGCCGGAGCAAGACTTGAATTCCACAGCAAAACTACTTGTCTGCTTAGCCCACCTGCTTATCCATAAAACTGCTGTGAAGAAACAGTAAATGATGTTTCCAATAATTAATTATTCCTGGAACATTATTCTCTGGATCAGGATAATTCCTGGAATTATACTGTTGAATAAGGAAGGCTTCTCTCTATTTGATTGCTGATGCAGAAAGGAAGTATCCATAGTCAACTGCTTTGAATAGTCAACTACAGGCTTTGAATTTCTGTCCGTATTAATATATTACTTGTCCTTAAGTCCAGTGAGGGCAAAAAAAAGGAATCTGAATTTTCTTGTTTGAGACATGAAAAGTAGCAGAGGAAGGATAACTTTTTGACTTTTTTTGGGGCCATACTTTGTCTTTGATCTTCTGGGCATTTTAACTTAATCTTTTTTCCCTACTAGGTCTGTGGCAACATGTCTGCAGTCACATGTGTTCTAGAAAAGGAAGAATAAGGAAAAAATACATACCTCTGGATATTTATCTCAAGGAAAAGAGTCTCGAGGTCTCAGTAAGGAGATGGAGGTGATGATGAATCTGTAGGTACTTCAGATTTTTTCTGATCAGAAATGAGATTCATAAGCACTTGCAGCCAAGCCAGTTCCTCTACACTTACTTCTCTGTGAGAGAACTCTCTAGTTCTTTTGATTTTAATACATTAAAAAAGCTCTTTAATAAAACAAAGCTAAAAATTGAATTTGTTATCTAATAAAAGTCACTAAAATATTAGCAGTATATTGGCTCACTTTTTAGGTTGGAAATCTTTTGGGACCAGCTTACAGAAGCCCTATTATTGAGGTATTAATCATTATCAAACTTCTAGCCATGTCTGTCAACTGCTCAAAATAAGTGTAACATTATTCTTTTTTACATAGAATGTCTCCAAGATTCCAGTTGTCAGATAAGAATGAAAAAATTGATGCAGCACTCATTTGGAATTCAAATCTAATACCACATTCATTCCTCATCTAGTACATTTAACACATTGTGAACCTGTTTCTCTGTGGGTGTAAATTAGTGCTGCTTCACTTATTCCAATACCAGGCTGCTCACTGATGTCAGCTGAGAAGCTCTGCAGAACACACACACAAGTAGCAACAAAAAGTAATACCCTTTTACGTCTGTGCCTTTATTTATGAGGTGCAGCTTAGATATTCCTGCCACTCTGACACTGTTTTTTTTTTTTTAATGAAATTTAAATTGTATGCTTACTGCATGAAGGATAAAAGAAGTGAAAAGGAAAAGACAATGAAACATTACATAAATTCAATTGCAAATGAAAAGAAAATATCTAAATATAAGAAATATTTCCTTGGAAAAAGAAATCAATCATTTCTAGAAGCTGTTCATATAATGAGAAATTGTCTACAGTTCTATATTTCTTAACTCTTTAAAAAGAAACATTGACTATCTTCTTTCCTAGAATGAGATATTTTCTCTTTTCTTCCAAAGTGTCTCAGAAAAACTCATCTCTGCAAGTGGGAGAGATGGGCTCAAGTCATAACATAGCATTCAGATTTAAGTTTGGAGTACTCCTAAAACTGAAGAATGTACAAATTGACTTACATTTTTTTTCACTGTTGAAGGATTTTTCTCTCTGATTCCTTCATGATCAGTATTACATATCAAATAGAGTTTCTTTCACTGTCTGCCTTTTTCAGAACCTCTCTGACAAAGGACCACAGCCCTTTCACAAATAAATAAACTGATCTCTCACATGCTTCCTTTTTTTTTTTCTCATAGCCCACACTTATTTCTAATTCCCATGATTGCTAGTTTAGCCCATCCCTATTCAGTATATCACAATATAATATGTTCATGGGGTACCTACTCACATAAGCTGCTGTGCCTACTCATTTTGTTTATGAGTGCAAGAACCTGGAGTAGAAGCTCCAGGCTTGTGTCCTGTTCTGTCTATGCAAGATTGCTGTTACATGGGTCTTTCCTGACACCACATGTTAAAGAACTCAAGATCCAGTATTGGATATTGTCCCTGTATTTTTCTCCATGGTGAACTAAGGTCTAAGACATTTTTTTGTCCTCCAGGAAAAATCTTATTTTCTCTATTATCCTTTTTTTTCTTCCTCTCCAGGAGACAGAAGGAAGCTTTTGTAGAACTTTTATTCTGCAGGCTTTAACTCAACTCAGATCATTACCTGCCAAAAATGTCTTATTACATGAGACAGCTCCACTTCTCCATTATTATTCCATTTCTTCAGTTCCAGCACAAAAGTTAAAATACACAATTAAAAGTTTCTCCTTTGGTTACAGACATTCAGAGACCTGAATCCACCACATAATCTTAGGTTGTATTGTAAACGTATGCCTAACGGGCAAATGCAAGTCTTCCTAGCAGGCTTAACGCTCAGTTATAGCTCATGACTGAATCATTGTCATCTACCTTATGTGATATCACTGCACACGTTTTTCTGGGATTGGGTTTATCCTGGAGAATTATTTTTAATCCTAAAAATAGCACTTATCTTTTGTGTGACAGATGTTTCCCCTTCTATTCCTTGCCCTTTCCTCCTCTTTCATAACTGGTTACTATCTCCCTCTGGGAAGCATTTTGTGTTGCCTATTCAATCTTATTTGTCTTGTTACAGCACCCTGATATTTCTGCTATTTAGGGGGCTGACTGAGCTGCCATACAACTATAGAAGAGGAATGTGAGAATAAGGATCAGAGAGGCAAGAAATAGCAGACAGCTTCAACAAGTGGAATGTGTTTATATTTTTTTCAGAAGCAGTGCAAATAATGAATTAAGAAATCAAGATGCTACTGGCACATCACACAGCAGCTGGAAAAATAACAGTGATATATGGATAACAGAGGTTGGCTGAGTCTGAGGGGTACAGACAAGCCGTGCTGCACCAGTCAACTGCTTGTTACACATGGACAGCCTATGGTGTTGGGATTTGAACATGAGCCATACTCTACTTCTGTCCCTTCACAGAGTATCTGTCTGAGGATCACTTTATCCTACAGCTGAGCAAGCGTGTTAGCCAACAAGCAGTGATTCTGGAAAACTGGGAGATTTGGTCTTGAGGATGAGCTTGAAGGTGAGCTAACATGACAGAAGAAGAAACTTGATGGTTATTTCTTAAAGAACAGATACGTCTTCAGTTAATCTTGATGGAGGGAGTAGTGTAACAAGTGCAGCTGTGAAAATGGAAGGCTTTACAGCGTTTTCCTCTTAGATACTAGAAAATCCATCAGAATTCAAGCCATTATAAGTGGAGGAATGGGTAACCTTGATGTCATTTTTCAACCAGGAGATTGTGTACCTTCCAAATGTTCTGATTGGATAACTTTAATTTGTATAAGAAAACACAATCATCTGTGAAACTATGCATGAGTAAAGACAATGAAAATGAAAACTATCGATTGTAAGAATGAAAGGAGAAGAAGGAGAATGACTTCATAGTAATTTGTCCATCTTAATCTTTCTTACACTTCTATTGTGAATGCATAATTTTGTCTTAACACACTTCCTAATTTTAAATACTGTTGTTCAGTAACTACATCAATGAGCAAGCGTTATGAGGGGCTAGATTGGTAAGGAAAAAAAATACTTTCTTTATGAAAAATTAAAAACCATTGTCTATTTAGCTTTCTTTTTATTAACTTCCACAACCTAATTGAGTGTACGCAGTATAAAACTGTATGATCTCTCCACAGGTGGGTTGATGGTTTCTTAATGGATGCATGTGAATGCAGTGCTTCTGAAAAGCAGCATTTTCTAATTAAAATTCTCTCTTTCATTTGACTAATTTCTATTGAACATGAAAAGATTGACCTCTGTCATTCTCCGTACTCCCACATTTTTTCTAAACAGCTAAATACTTTTCTGCTTTCTGTTTCTATTATACCTGGTAATCTGATTTTAAAAATACACCATGTTTTAATTAGAAGCCTGTGTGCATTTATCCAAGGGAAGATAATAATATCTGCATTACAGTAGAACCCCGTTAATTTGCATTAATGATAGGGAAAGCTATGGTGAATTAAAGTATTTTGCAAATTGGTGTCAAAGAGAATAAATAATGAAAACCAGGGTAGTTAATCCACAAATGTTTCCTTAATTCATTTTAACAGTTGTAGTTTGGCCATAATTATCTGTGGTTTTGTTATTCTTTAGTTAAGCGCTCACAAAACATCTGATGCATACTATGATGATAAAAATGGTTCCTGCCTCAAAAAGTTTACAACCAAGAATACACCTGCAGAAATAAAGGATCATACTGGGGAACACACAGGTGAGCGTAAAGTTCCATTCTTTATCACCATCATTCACATCTCACCCTTTGCTGGGGATTCTAGCAGGGAGTGTGTCAGTGCGTACATGTACATACTAAAAGACAGCCTGTAAAAATCAAGTCTTTTTATATGACATCAACTTGTAATTCTCTATGTTCAGTATTTAAAGGAGAGTGGAAGAAGCTGAAGGGAGTTTAGACCAACTCATACAGTGCACAAGGAAGCGAAATGCAGATTAGTGAGGCTTTGATGTATGATATTATCATTGTGAAACTTACCAAAGAATACTTTCCCCCCACTAGCTTAAACTGCAGGGAAATTTAGATAGGATTTCCACAGGGTTTGGTGGTACATGAACACATTCTTATGCACCAGGCAAATAGGGCCTGGGATGTTAAACAAACATTGCAGTTTTATGTGTTTTGACTACTGAAATTATCTTACATAAGTATACTGCTTTTTAAACACAGTGATAGCAGAGAGGGAAAGTGACAGGAGTGATTTTGTTTTTATCAGAATGTAAAATAATGCGGTAGTAACATTATAAGAAACACCCTCTTATATCATCACTTCCGTTATTTTGGCAGCAGACATTCAGTCAGGACATTGCATCTGCCCCAAAAGTGACAGATACGTTTTTTCTGGCTGTCTGCAGGGTATGTCCAGACTAGAAGTGACTGAGGTTTTTCAACTTCTGGTGAAAATTCTAACCCAGATATTGTGCTGGTCACAGCAGGTCACAGTAGTACAGATGGCATTGACCACACTGGCATACAAACAGTGTTATAAGCAGCGCTTCCTTGCTCTCAGCTTGCCAAGTGCTGAGGCTACCACCATCTTGCAATTGCCAACTGTTTCATTAAACCTTCCTTTGCCTGACTGTGGGCTGTCAGGGCATATTTTAATTGGAAAGAAAGCACAGAAGATGTGAAGAGACACCTCTGTGCCTTCCATCACAGTGGAAAATAGGCATATCCCTATTCTGCTAAATCATCTAGCTCTGGAGACATTCCCAGGCCTACTTTCCTCATCATCTACTATGCATATAAGTTAGTTAACACATTGCATCTCCTGACCTAACTCTGAGGAAAAAATCAAGAAAGAGTTCAAGAGATAGTTCATGCTGAAGGTCTGCTCCCACAGTTAAGATGGTCAAAACGGTTGGTGACACTCTTGCTGCTGAAACAAATCCTTGTTTGTTAAAAGAAGGAAATACTCAGAATTGTTTTCTCTTGTTCTTCTTTAATGGATTCACAGCTGTGAAGTATTGGTAACCCCTGCAGCTGTCCTATTTTGTTTTTTGGGGGGAGGGGATTGGTTGTTTTTTTTTTTGGGGGGGGGGATGGGATGGAGGGTGAGGGTGGTGTCTTCTTTCAGGAAAGCACAAGCACATATGCACAGTAAAAGTCCTCAAGGTGCTTGAAGTCCGCATGATCTCAGTGCTAGCTATTATTTCAGCCAATTCTGCCCTATTTACTGTTCTAGTCTGGGAGTCAGATGAACTTTTCTAGCAATTCTATGAACATACACTCCCATATGTACAGATTCTGGTAAAGTTAGTACACTTTGCATGTTTGGATAGCGATGAAGTCCACTGGAATCTTCAGTTGGTGAATGACAGATGTGGGAGACTGTGCGTGTATTCTGGCTGCTTCTGATTTGCTGTTTGTATATGGAACAGTTTAGGACTCTTCCTCTGTAATACACTCAGTACCCCAAGGATTGTTTTGAAAAACACTTAAATAACCACAATACCTATTTGATTGCAACAGTATGGAAAAGTAGTGTATCTGGCTTTGCAGTATGCTGGTACATTTTAGAGTATACAAGTAAATCTGCAGTAGCTAGGGAGAAAAAGAACTGATGAAAGAATAGTATCTATACTGATATTGGACTTATCTAAAAACTGGTAATTTGAGCAGCACAGATCATGGAAATGGGCTAGTGCAAAAATGAGTGCTTGGGAAGAGTGAGAGAAGAGTCAGAAAATGAAATATACCTATAAAAGATACCTAAAAACAGGAACAGGAATCATATATACAAAGGGTTATTCAGGATCTGGGTGTACAGGTATGGAAGGTAGAGTATGACAGAATTTATTCTTAGGTGGATTTGGTTCAAAGATTCTCTCTTGTGATATGTTCATTGGTAGTATGTTCATTTCGCAAATGATTTCAAGCATCTCAGTTGCCCGTTAAAGTAAATAGCAGTCACAGATTAGAGCACATGCAGCAAACCATTAAAAATTGATGTTCATTTGATATGTATTTTTCTTGCCACATTAATGTGCCATTTAATAAAAACTTCAATGTGAAACACAATAAATATGTCACTCATCATAAAGCTGCTTTAAACAGTGAGAATGTAGTAACATCCCAGGATGAGTACAGGCACTGAAATAACATACACAGTAATTCTGCTCTCTCACCCAAGAGCTGAAGAAAATGAAGAGGCAGTACGACTACAATGACTCCAATCACTTTTATTTTATTCATGCTCCATTGAGGTTTGATGAACGTGCCTGTACTATGCATTTGTGTTAGATAGCTGCAGCACTGTAGTAATGGGGACAGCTATAAGTAAACTCATGACTAAAATTCCCTTCTCACAATGTCATTTATATTTCAAACTTTCTCCTCATGTCTGCTTATGACATAGCATGATGGTGCTGTCATTTTAGTAATTGGTTTTTTTCACTGTCAGCATACTTGTTTTCTAACTCTATTTTTTTTTTTTTTTCAATTTCAATTTGTTTATCACAACACTCCAGTACGGTTCTTTACACGTTTCTCATACACTGAGATGTTTCATTTCTTCACATCCTATCAGTTCATCCTTCCCTTTTTTCTTTTTCCTATTTTCATTCTCCATCTCTTAGTTTGTTCTCCCTCTTTTCTGCAGATCTTTTGCAACCTCCTTTCTTTTTTTTCCCCTCAGCTCTTTATTTCTCTTTTCCTTATTGAACTCTTTATTATTTTCTCTATAGAGTAATCTTTTTTTTTTTTTTTTTTTTTTAATTTACTTCTTTGGTATGACTTTCCTTACTAGTGGTGAGAACACATCCAGACAAAAATTAATTTAAAATGTTAAAAGAATTGAATCCCATTCTCTCTAAGGTGCAAAGATTATTTATATCTGGCCTTACTTCCATATACTACAATTTTGCCTACTGAGATTTACTCATTTATCTGGAAAAAGGCTTGAATATAAAAATGGTGCACACCACTATGCTTGTATTAAAGACATAGGTACTACTAAGAATAAGTCATGAAGTCAGTGATCCCCCTCAGATGTACAAATAGAATCACTTGAACTGAATGAAAACAGAGGTCCAGTCTTAGCAGAAAGAAAAGCTCAGAACTGCCTGGACCTGCTAAGGGGTCCATTTTCCTTTTGGAGTCTCCAGTTCAGGGTGACACACTCTATGTTGAACATCCAGATTGTGATAGTCTTGCAGCCTAAAACTGCCTCTAGCTACATGGGATGCTCATTGGAAAAGTGAGCAGAGCTTTAAGGGAGCAGATGTATGAGTGAGATGAAATGAAACTTTTGGCTTTTAGATAATGAGAGAGCTGTTATTTGGAATTTCTTCGGAATTCTGTTATTCATTTTCTCATACATAAATATCAAGAGAAATTTTTCTAATTCTCTGATTTTTATTTCTTTTTTTTCCCCTTTTACTTAGACAAAAATATGCTAGCATTTATAGACATCAAATGTTACTGGTTTGCTTAAAACTTCCTGAATACTGCTGGAGAGTAAAGTATATTTATAAAGTGGGAAAATATGAGTTGATGAGCTCAGCTACAGTTAAACTGATTTGCAAAATTGGACTTTTAAAGTAAATAACTGAATATAAAAGGACCAATTCCAATTTTTCCTTTAGTAAATATTATGCTTGTCCTGGTGTAAAGTTGTTTCCATTCAGAAATAACTGGAGAAATTTAATCATCTCCTAACTTAAAATCTATTTCTTTTAAAAATAATAAAATAATTCAAGAGTTTTTCAAAAGTTTGCTAAAAATCCCCGAGTCAGTTACTGTTTTCACTTGTCAACATATCTTAGAATGAGGGAACAGCCAAAGAAGACTGGAAAAAATTATATCAATATTGACAGAGAAAAAAGTGCCAGATGCAAATATCAATGGTCAGCACCTTGGACATCAGTCCTGGACACAGTATTCATTCTAGTTGTTCAAGTTTCCCTTATCTAACTATAAAAGTGACACAATGTTAATGTTAACATGAATTAATCTTGTTATAGTCTATTTGAAGAATGAACTTAAAACTTATGCTTACAAAGAAAATTGTATTGATAAAATAATTTCCTGAGAAATATGTGGCATTGTAACTTTGTGATTCATCTTTAAAAAAATACTTTATACAAAATCAGTGTGATATGTACCAAATAAAATAAAGACCAGCTAAGTTATGCATATCAAAAGGCATGGGTACTATACAATCATCTGAATCAAATATAATCTTTTTTTCCTCAGTGTAATGCCGGTTATCTGTCATCAGCCCACTGCCACTCAGCCTCTAACAATGCCCCTTAAAAAAAAGTGTCCAAAACTTTCAAATGTGAATTCTGAAAACAAAATTGATCATGGCAACTATTCTATCAAGCCATGTACAGTCAAGAGTAATACATTTGATAACATTTAAATTCAAAGTCTCTAAGTGCAAAAAATGCACACTGATATGAAGCATAATTTTTTAATCATTATTTTTTAATTCATTCTTCTGGAAAAGTTTGGACCTTTCAAACACCTTAAGTTAAAATTAGGTGCTTTCTTGCTCTGCAGCCATTTCTCCTAACTTACAAAGTGTGCAGATTTCAAGTAGTAGAAATATCTTTTGATGATTGTTGGTGATGAGGAAAAGTCTCTGTCCTAAGGACAGTAGGAAGCAAACACAATCCCTATAGATCTGGAGGGATTTTGTCATTCTCATTAATTTTGATTTTCCCACCTAATCATTTATGTTCTCTTTGCCCTTCTCTACTGAAATGCAGGAGTTCTTTGTCTCTGAACAGGTTCAACTTCTGTTTAAATAAGTGTTTAAAAGATCAACTTCCACAAATCATCAACATCAAAGGAAGTGTTACGATTGGGTTATTAAGTGCTGGAATTGTATTCTGTCCTGTGAGAGATATAGAGGAAAACATGGTTCTGCCACTCAAATCTTAGAGTCAAGAAATCTACTCTGACAATTCATTCAGCAACTTCTGTGAGGCTGTGAACTCTCAGCTGTCTGAGGCTCTCATGAGTTGTTTCACAGCATCCTGGAGTAAAGAAAATTCCGGGGAGGAAACATTGTTTATTGTTTGTGAAGTGCTTAGCTAAAGAATATCAGTAGTTTCTTTCTGCTTAAGTAATCAGTCAAGGTCTTCCCATGTAATACAGTAGAATCAAAATACAATTAACGAAATACCACACTCCCTTAATCATAAAATATACTGTTTACTAGATAAGCACAAAACATTTACTGTCTACATGCAGGGTTTTGCTGTGAATACCTAAACAATGTTAGGTAGGACTGGATTAATCTGCCCAGTTATAGTAGAGTTTACTTGCAGAACATATCTTACTACACTAGCATAAGATATGCTACGCTGGTACCTCATCCCAGGATTTTATTGTGACAATTACAGCTTTCTGTAGTCAAGCGAGGAAGTCCATAAAAGTACACTGAAATTGCATTTTTGAAATTCCACCCCTGCCTACAACCATAAACTCAGAAGAACTGAAATTTCAATAAAATAACTCTGGAGCATTTAATTTCCCTCTGCTCTGGATCTGCTACCTTATGATATTTATTCTGTCAGCTATTAAATGTTCACTGCTGTAAAGCCCACACATGATCTTCAGAATGTGTAGAGAAGCCAAGGTATAAATGACTGGAGAAAGCATGAAAGAGCAGAGCTGCCTTTGTTGTGGTAGTTATGACTTCAGAACAGAACGTGCAGTCCCGTTCTCTTTCAGTGTCTACAGTAAGGGGAGGAAGAGATGAAGAAAGAGCGAGAATCTAATTGTGCAGCCATAAAAATATCTTCAGGCCAGAACAAAGAAGCTATTGCATAAGCACTAGAGCATTTTCTGGTACAACAAGCTGTGTACAGAGGGGCTCATCATTGCATTATGACGTAAAATCAATATCTTGTAAAAGTCAGAAATGAGATTATGAAAGAGCAAGGTGTTGTATCTACAAAGGTTACAAATATCGAGTTTGGTATTTAGGGTATTAGACATAGCAAAGAAAAAAAGGCAAAAATCTTTCTCATTCAAATGTGTGTAACAAAGTGTGACAAACTAGGCTATTTAGTATTTCTGTTTACATGTTTATCAAGATGGATGTGGGTGAGTTTGAAGATCTGCACTCTCTGCAATAATCACTCCAATAAAAGTGCTTAGAAAATCATGTTTTAGCAATATTTCTGTTATGACAGTAATTGGCAAAATGAAGCAAAACCAAGGAATGCTTGTATATATTTACAAACAATAATTACTGCATTTGAGAATACATTTTCTAGAGTACTACCTCTACAGACCTGACCCTGTGGAAGAAGACATGGTGATCAGCTCCTTTGGACAACAGTGGAAAATAAAGCAACTTCAGTGATTACTTTTTATGGTGTCTTTTGAGAGATTTATATGACAGAATCATAGAACTATTAAGGTTGAAAAGAGAAGTAAGATAATGTAGTCCAACGTCAAACCATCACCACCATGCCCATTAAGCCATGTCCCTCAGTACCACATATAGCCTTTTCTTGAACACCTCCAAGGGCAGTGACTCCACCACCTCCTTGGGCAGCCTGTGCCAGTGCCTCACTACTCTTTCTGAGAAGAAATTATTCCTAATATCCAGTGTGAACTTCCTGGCACAACTTAAGGCCATTCCCTCTCATCCTATTACTATTACTTGGGAGAAGAAGCTGACTCCCACCTCGCCACAATCTGCCTTCAGGTATATGTAGAGAGCCTCCTGTTCTCCAGACTAATCAATCCTTGTTCCCTGAGCTGCTCCCCATAAAACTTGTGCTCCAAACCCTTCACCAGCATAATTGCCTTTCATGATAACTTAAACTGGTAAAAGTTCTATTGCTACTATGGGGAATTTATTGTATTATGCTATGGGAACAGTATCATAAAAAACTTCATTACATCAGATATTTGCACAGTGTAGAGGATTTTTTGCACACATATTTTTACTATGTAAATCAAACTTTAACTGAACAATAGCAATGTAATCTGTCTGCATTTAGTTTAGCTGCGCTGTTACAGCTGAGGGTGACATTTGCTCATGAGGACTGTGAGACTTGGGAATTATTTCACTGTATTAATTTGGTTATTGAAAGCAGACATGATCCAGTGATGTTTTTCCAAACTGAATCTATTTCTGTGGTCCTTCTATCTATCTTTTCTCCTTTGTTTCCAATTAATCATCTTTCAGAATATAACAATGCATAAAAAATAAATTTTGCCTCCTTTTCTAAGACAGTCACATTAAATATTAGGATTAAACCATGAGTTTTTTAAAAAAACATCTTCAACTGAATAAAATTGATAAGGAGTTTAATCTGGGACAAGGAATATCCAAGTTTAGAACCCCAGTCTGAGCTAATGGAGCAAGGACTTGAACACATCACAGATGAATGCTGTAATCACTGAAATACTGGCTATTCAGTGAGCAAGTACAGAGCTCTTGTTCTCACTCCGGTTTCAATCAATTCTAGGACCTCAGAAACCTTTACTGTCAAATTTCTCCCTGTAAGGGAATTGGCATTTTTGTATGAAAATTTCCTGATTAGCGGAAGCATATAGCCAATGGTATGTGAGATGCCCTCAGTTTCAGGACTAGTAACTATTATGCTGTTTTTCTACTACAGTATTATTATTATGTCCACCTAAGGATTATTTTAATCAGTCTGTGTTGATTTGGAACATTAACTCTCAATTTAGCTTTTGAATGAAAATGGCAGAAAATATAATGGCTACTTTAACATATTTACAGTGCATTTAAATTGCATGGTATGCATGTCTAATGGAATTAGAGCATGCTTTAGGCACTGTACAGACATACCTGGAAAGTGCCTTTAAAAATCCTATTCATAACAAGGGGATTCTGATACGCTTAGGAGAAAATGGAGATAAGTTTGTATGGAAGACAAAATAAAAGTAATTGAAATGGCTTTGAAATTAGTACCAAAACTGTTTGCTGTAAAACAAAAGGAAATATAAGAGATAACCAACCAAACAAAACAAACTAAAAGAAGACAACAACAAAATGATGTCAGAGGGATATATTTGCGGGCATCTACAATGTATCACAATCAGTTGTTAAAGTGTCATAATTCAGCAGCAAGTCATTAACCAAGAATTCCACTGGGAGAAAATTGCTCCTTTTGCTACTGTCAGTCCCAGTAGAAAGAAGGTGTGTATGTACTGTGGAGCACTGTCACAAATACAAATACAAATTTTCATCTGTTCTGGGATCTATTCACAGACGGTGCTGAACCAGAGCTAAAATAAATATACACACCTGAGATTGCAGCTGCAGTGTTAATTTGCCCACATCATGGAGCTAAAATCTCTAAATCTCCAGGAGGTATATAGACTTCTACATAAAACATTCCAATATGCTTTTATTAAAATCACTCAAATCTATGCTGCTATCTGTCCTTCCAGCAACAAAAGTTTTATTGATTTTTATTGTCATAATGACTCATTTCTGTTATCTTCCTGCAAATGAAATAGATTTACAGAAAAATTGTTGTACCATAGCACCCATGACATAGCTCTGCTCTGCTCCCTGCCCCTCTGTGCTCCTGCCTGCCTCAGGACTCTTACTGATTGTGTTTTTAGAGCAAAGTTGCCCTGGGATGGACTTGAATCAGAGACAACAAGGCTCCAACAGAAGTTATAAATAATTTCTCCCTCTTTTGTTCATGGTCTTGGCTTGGTTGCTGTTTTATTCATATCTTGACTAGCAGACTTTTTATTTAAGAAGACATTCTGTGTTTTATAATTATCTTAAATTACTATATTAGAAAGAAAGTTTTGCAGAAGAAATGATGTTAATATGAGTCCTACAAAATGTTCACCCAAGATGAAACTGTCTTTTGCCGAAAAGGATCAGCAAAAGCCTTGCAGCCTTCGTGCTTCCTGCACATGGATGGTGTCAGTGAGAGGTGAGTGATTCTAGTGCAAGACAGCTATTCCTCAGGTGAATGCTATTCATCTCAAAGCTGCTATGTGTACACTAGGAGAAAAGGGGAAAATACAAACAGTATAGTTTTCCTGAACTTATACATCTATTACTCGCAATGTTTGGCAGAGAGGCTGTAGTATAATAACTTTCTCCCTGTTGCATAATAACAACTTCAAAACCAGAGAATATGATATGCCTCATTTTTCCTTGAACATTTGTTTTTGTATAAAGATGTAGCCACTAAATGTGAATGTGTCATGGAGTTATCTAGATCAATCTATGCCCGTGACAGGGGGGCAGTAGGCCCGTGGGCCCCCTGGCCCTCAAAAATGGGAAGAGAAAAAGAGAAAGGATAGGGAGATGGGAGCTGGGCTCAAAGTCAGAACAGTGGCAACGGTCTAAGGAGGAAAACTAAATTTTACTAACTATGATATCGGAATGCAAGATAACACAATATAATACAATCTAATTGAAATTGAGGCTAAGAAATCAAATAAAATCAGAGTGAGAGTTTCCGAAACAAAAAGGCCTAGTTTTGAACTGAAGGCGCATGGCTTGGAAGCACGCCCACACTCTCTGCCAGGCAGTGAGAGAGAGAGAGCGAGCTCCCGTGACTTCCATGACGTACCTTCCTCTCTGACCGTGAGGTCCCCTGGAACATGTAGTTCTTCTTTTCTTGAGAAGCAGGTATCTGGAAAGTTTTCAGTCCACGGAACTGGAGTATTAACTCTTTAATTATCCATGCTTTACATGATGTTATGATGTGGAATACCACAAAACCATGACAGAATGGCAGATTGAAAATGGTTATTTATTGTTGTAATTTAAAAAAATACAGGAAGATATCACATGGAAATTAAAAGTTGCATACTGAAGAGTAAAAGACACTGACAAGACTCTCACAAAATTTTATGACAATGACATGCTGGTAGCAAGTACATATAACTTCATGTCTACTTAATGTGGAGTCTTCTTCTCCATATGCTGCTATAATACTGGATTAGGTAGACAACTGTGCTCCAGAATAATAACATCTGCATTGCTCCTTAGGTTGATACTGACATTTTTACTGACATTTTTTTCTTGAAGAGTTGACTACTGATGTTGGCCACTGACTTCTCTGATTTCAGGTTGTCCTGTTTTCATCTTGTCCTGTTACTGACATGGTGACAACAGATATGGATTAAGGACATCAGCCTCTTTGATGACTGAACTCTTGCCAAACCTCCCAAGTTAGCTGTTTTTCTCAATCCAAACCAGACATCCAGACTGTTTCTTCTTAATCTTGCATAAATTCCTTCATTTTCTTTCCAATTTTGTACAATAATTACACATCACATGAGATGACTTTATATTCTCTGTTGAAAACAAATATTGCTTTTGAAATAACTTTGGAAATCTTCTGCCACTAAAGCTTTATTAAGTAAAGGTCTGGTAAGAAAAAATAAACTTTTTTTTGCATCATATGAAGTAGATATAATTCTGTTCAGGATTGCTCATGCTGTCCAAAAAGTAGGATATTTTTAACAAAAGATGAAGGTCATTGTAAAAGACTGGTATTGATCTCTTGCCAATCTCTTCACTTCTGCACTTCCTTATTCTTCCCACTTTATATGATCATTTCTGAGTTAGAAGTTCAGGAACTGGAAAAAAATATTAAATAATAAGTTGTAGGAAAAATTCAGCAATTGTTATGTTGGATTGCTGCTTTTGCCTGTCCTTACAATCACCAAGTGGTCATCTTTTACTAACACTCCCTAATCTGGCGCAGAGATAAAGGACGGTGAGGGGACCAGTATCTCTGTTTGCCTTTTGGCTTCATTTCTTTATCATAACTCACAACCTCATAATATTTATATAAATATATATATTTATATAATAATAAATATTGTCCATTGTCCCAGATAAGAGTTTCCATTATCTAACCTCAATATTTGCAGTGTTCAGGTTATTTTTAGTACATTCATCTGGAAATACAAGACCTTTCAATCCATAATCTTCATTAAAATTGAAAGTTCTGTATTATAAGAAAAAATTCTGACCATTTTCATGAAACAGAACTGTGTCAAATAGGCAAAGTTTTTAATGTATCTCTTTCCATCTCTGTCCCTCACTGGAAATAGAAAAAGAATCTGCCTTGAACATATGAAACTATAAAACACTGATATCTAGGAAGATTTTTAGAAAATACAAGTGACAGACAGTATGAGACAGGTAATTGTTTTAGATAGTATCTACTGTGATGTCAAGAAGGGGTCTGAGGTTTTCCCTAAGATCAGCGTGCTGGTCAAATTTAGTTCACAACGCTATAGTAGTGAGTGTTTATATAAAATAATTATTGTAGTCCTGCACTCCAAAAAAATTTCAAGTCTACAAATAGCTCATCTGAGATGCAGTCAGAATCATTTTCAAATACTTGCCATCAGTTTCAGGAACTAGTGATGGAAGCAGAACACAGCACATTGAGGCTTTAAGGGCTATTTTTTGAGGTAGAAGACAAAAAGAATATTGCGAATGTTTGATTAGAGAAAATGAAATTTCTTCGTTGTAGGTCTTTCTTTTATATCGTGAAGCTTTCTGTGTGCCTTGTCTGTATTAGAACTGCAAAGTAGGAAATGGAAAAATGAATGCATGTGCAACTGAAGGGAGAGCCTGGATTAGAATCAGGTGCCTGTAATCTAGAGAGATTAGTTTTGGGCCATGAGAAGACCAGAACCAGCTAAAATATAGGAAAAATAACTTAAGAAATGGGACAGGAAAATGAAGATGCAATGTATGTAAATTTAATGAAGAGTCAAAACACTGGGAGAAGCAGAATGCCTTGGAAAACAGACTGATTCAAGGAATTTCAGAAGAAGGTTGAGAAAAACTATTGGTGAGGACCAGACGTGGACAAAATTGAAATGAATCATCAAAAATTTTGAATAGAAAATGAAAGAAAGCAGAGGAGGGCAGGTTGGAATGATGTCTGATTTTGGTTAGCAGCTAATAGTTGTGAAACCTGGCTGTGAGGTTTCCCATCATTGATCAATATAGGGCCATAGAGAAAATGAACATTTGCTGCTTTAGTTATATTGTTAGAGTAGGTGTCAAAAATATGCATGGGTGATATAAAACTTCCAAAATTGCTAGTAGAGCATGCAGGGGAAGATGAAATTCACTTTAATTCTGTGAATAACATATTGCATATGTTATATGTATACTTATACATATGAATTTATTGTTGTATGTTAATTTAGATTTAAATCATACAAACTTGAGCATGTGAAAGAAAAATAATGTTGTTATGCATTCCACTTCTGTGCAATCTCAACCAAGTTCCTTTCTGGCATGTTTCACTCACATTTCCATGAGTGAATGATACTTTTACTTCAAATGTAAAGCAGGCTAGATCTGAGGATGACCTCAATACAAATTTACAGTTACGAGGCTGGTAAATAGAATTTAATTCTCATTAGGAAATGCACACATACAAAAACAAATGTAATGGGAATGAAAACTACCGAAAATATCTTCATGGAGATTTTCTTTCTGTTCGTGGAACAGTCGCATATTCCCCTATTAGGTGCATCAATACCCATACCAGTTTCCTCCTGCACCTTCCAGTTTGCAGCCTGGCTTGCAAGGACAGCTGGGATACTTGGTTTCTAAACAGGTGGTCTCTGTGGAAGCTTGGTAACCCAGAAATGAAAGTGTCCAGGAAGTCAAGGCAGCAGGAAAAATCCAAAGAGCCAACCAGCCTGAGGAAATCAGCAAGATGGCCATTTATCAGATGGACAGCCTGTGAAGAATAACAGAGAGGTACCAGGAATCCATTCAGTAGGACATATAGGCATGCTGCCAATGCAACGAGCCTGCGAATCTGAGAGCCTTAAGGAATCAGATGGCATTGTACGTGGTGCTATGGCAGAAAGCTTGATGATTTGGCTATCCCTCCTGGATTAGTCATTTCTATTGAAAACTGTGATAAAACATTGCATTTGTTTTGTAATCATATCAACGAGGGCCTTGTGGAGTGCTTCATCTGCTACTCAGATATCTATCAAATATGTGGTGGGATCAGACCATTTGAGACAGAGCACTTCTTGATAACATTACAAAAAGTAGTTTCTTTGGTGAGCCAAACCAGAACTTGAGTAGTCAGAAGACAGAATAAGAATGATAGAAAAATGTAGAAATAAGTTTAAAAAAGCAAACAAGCAAGGAAGGAAGGAGCAAAAAAACCCTGTTCTAACAGGAGGTGTTATGTAGGAATTAGCTAAATTTCATCAAATAGTTTACTTTTCCAGCTTAGAAAACTCAGTATGCCTGTTAAGATATGGAGATTAAAGCTCAAATAAAGACGGCCCAACCCTGAAGTCATAGTAAGTTGTGCTCCAGATAAAGCAGAAATTCAGCTGCCACTACAATGTTCCTTTGGAGACCCACAAATCAACAATACATAAGAAGTTACATTCTGATATCATTAACTTCAATAAAACAAACACCTTTAGAAATATTACTGTTACCATTTCTTCCAGAAGTATTTCACTTCTTTCCTCTACTGTACTGTACATATGGCATGGACAGTTTATTGCAATTATTTAAGTGCAAACTATTTTGCATACGTATTTTTTTCGTCTCAATGTTTTGCTCATAGACAATTTTACATAACAGGCTGGATCAGCATGGAGATTGTGAGTTGGTATTTGTTACTTTTGACAACATAGCACACAGCCTTTTGCACAATCCATCTCTATGAGGAGAATGAACTTTCTAAGTACATCAACTGTAACAACTGATATGTGGACAAGAGAACAAGTAGATGACTCCTGGGCAGTTACAGTTCACCAAGCATTGTTCATCTCTTCTGCAGACCCATCTAAGTCATCTCCTTCCCTATCACTCCACCATAACATTCTAGTTCCTGAGACAGTTTTATAGACAGGCTGCCCTTTTTAGGTGCTGATTTGAGGAAAACAAGTTGTGGCAAAACAAACAAAACTCTATTGGAGAGATTGGAGGAAAGAAATAGTTTACCTCAAGTGGCTTTTGTTATGATAGAAAAATGCCCATACATAGAACTGCCAATCTGGAAGTTCAAAGTGGAGGATATACTATATTTTGAATAATCAGGCCAAAGACAATTGATTAAGTCCTGAATAAAGACTGTCTAGAAAGAAACAAGAGAACAAGTGTAATTTCTTCATCCGTCTCACCTTTCCTGCTCTGCTCTCTGTCTATAAGATGAGGTGATGTATTACAGAAGTTCAGGGCAACCCAATCCTGCTCTGTTCGTAGCTTACTCATGAATTGTCTCTGTGTTAGTCACTTCTGTGCACGCTGTATCTTGTCAGGATAATTAAATATTACAGATGTCCATTACAATAGAGGCTGGATGAGAGCACTCCCAGCAACAGGGTCAGATATGATGCTCCAGCTAATATCACTGTGCTTAATGCACTAACTTTTCAGTGACTGGCACAACTGACTATATCATTACATTCTTTCACCATGCTCTATCCAAATGCCTTGTTTCCTTTGGCCAGTTTTGCTGCTCTTTCTTCTCTCATGAATCTAGCTGTTCTGTAGTAAGTCCTTTGTGGTTCCCTTTCTGTCTAACGTCAGATTAGACATCCAGAAACAGTCCTTTCAATTCCAGGAGTTGCAGAATCATATACTAACTCAGAAGGACCAAGACATTAGGGAGTCTGACTTGTTAAGATGGTAGAGAACAGAAACAGTAGTGTTCAGTAGGAAGGAATTGCTTTTTAGTTATTTTGAACAGCTTGGATAGTGATTAGATTTTTGTAGCGTGGTACAATTTTGTCTTTCCATTTTAGAAAACCAAAGTAGTTAAAGCAGCTTTTGAAGAACTTTTATATATGTCAGTCCATAGGCTGTCAGGAATGTTACAGATTTCCTCCTCTCTGTTTCAGAATAACTGGCTCACATGCTGCATGCTCATAGATAAGAGAATCCATAAGAGAAAGCATCACTCACAGCTGCTAGCTGCAATATTTTGGTACCTGAAGAGAGACTGCAGTTTGTATAGCTGAGAGATGAGCTTACATCTAAACTCAGTGAACTCTTTCTACTTTTTAACTCTCTTTCCTTAAAAGCTGATTGTCTGAAAAGATCCTGTTTAAGTGCTGAGATGATAGAAATAATTGATCAAATATGCTATTCAGTACAGTAGTATTTTGGGCTTCAAAACAGTTCTGAAAAGAAATCAGTGTCTCTACCTCATGCTTTCATGTAGCTAAGAAAAGAATAATTCTGAAATGGAGATTAGTATGGGACGGGATATACTTACATTGTTCTGTAGGAATTCTAGGACATAATCCTGAGAAAAGACATGCTTGGATATCTTACTCTTCTTATTTTATGATCTGTCTGTCAATATCTGTATTCAATAATCACAGAGATTATGCTCTTCTACTACAATAGATATCAAGAGCTACTTTGTGGAATTGCATCTGTCTTTTGAAAAGACAATACAAAAACTTCTGACCAGCTTGTTCTGGTCAGGAGTTCTCTCTTGATGTCAGTAATTCTTTTCTAAGACATTTATTTTAAGAAAAGAGCATTGTCCTTTATCTGAAACCAGATTGCAATTGCACTGCAGGTGTCATTTTCCTGTGAGAGAGAATCTCACACCTGCAAACACTTAAGAGGTGATTTACCTAGATTAACCCCAGAGGAGAGCAAAGAAAACTTTGGAGCTTAAAAGCTTTAACTGTGTAAAACCTTGTGTAGCTGATTATTAATATAAGTGAATAAGGTTGTAAGTTACAGTTGCCCTGCTATAGGACAATATAAATAAATACATATATAAATAAAGACTCTCCCCATGAAAGAGTAAGCTCTGCTCCTTCCAGAGTGTGCACCTCACTCAGCCACTCACTCTTTAAAAGAAATGGTTTGCAAGTGAGAATAAGTTAGATAACAGTTACTGTAGCTCTTCTGTAGTGTCTTGGTAGATTTGTGTTTCACCAGATACCTTCCTCTACCAGTACAGATGCAGAGATTTCAAAAGGTAAATCAGTTTTAAGCTGATGTCTCTTTGCTTGGGGACTTAAGAGTTCACATGGTCTTCTTTCTCATGTTTACCTGGTCAAGGATTCTCCTTTTCACTGTTTCTCATAAACTACAACTCTACAAAATAAATTCATATTTGAGGTACGTCGTTTCAAGCTTGGGATAGTCCTCAGTCCTTGTTCCAAGAGCAGGTCTGTGTTTGTTCTTGCTTTATTTATAAGAGTTTGAAGGTTACAGTGGCCAAGGGGCATGAAAGTATGAAACACTGTGCTTTTGGAACACCCTGTTTAACCATGATGGGGATTCAAGCTGGTAAGTGGATACACCAAGGATGGGAATGCACTCTGCAAAGGGCAGTGCTCAGGGACAGGGTGTGGCAATGTCCTGGCCCATCAGTGAACCTGGAATGCCCTGAAGGCCCTGGGTGCACTCTCATTGCTCAGCGACTACCAGATGTTGGTGTGCTATTAACGTTGTCTCAGCTGAAACCAGGATACTAAACTTCCACATGATTTCTTAAGCGTCAGTCTACTTTTGAATTAGTGAGTTCTGATAGGTTATTTTTAGGTATTATTTTTTCCTCTATGTCTATGAAGAGCTCCATTATCCCGTGCAGGTGAGTTGCAAAGATCACCAACTAATGGCATGTAAGTAAATGATTTATTCAATTAAATCATCTATTTAACTTTTTATTCCAGAAAGGTCTTGCAAAGATAAGAACTCAAAGGGAGACTGTTGAGAGAAGGAGAGATTCCCTGGTGAGATTTATATTGACCTCCTAGGGCAAATAGTAATTTTAAACAACTTAAAGAAACAAACTGAGATAGTTCATTTGAGCAAACTAGAAAGCCTTTTACATCAGCAACATTTGCTTCATGAATCACAGTCCATGTGACAAGCCAGAAGAGTAGTATCTCGCTGTACATTGTTTTCTGTCTCTTTCTTGCCCAGTATGGGCTCTGGAATCCTAGATGTCTGTGTTTTGCTAAAATAGAATTCTGGAGACAGTAAAATATGTCTCAATTAAGTCCCTTTGTAAAGACACGTGAATAGCAAATCCTATTTCTAGGAAAATCTAAGCCATATTATTGAATAAAAGATAAGAAAAACATAGCTTGACATAGCATGAAAGATATAGCAAAATAATTTCCAGTAATATGTATTGGAAATATGCTTCTCATTTTAATAGAATGCTTCAGTGTCTAGGACATAACAAAAAAAAAAAAAACAAAGAAAAACCTGACAGCTTTTGGTATAGGATATCATGTAAGATTGGAAGGATTTCTGTGCATGTGCTTTAAAACAGTTGTGATTAAATATTCAGCCAACCCTGTTTATGTTCTTGAGGAGTCTATTCAACCCCTCGCTGTTTCTCCCATTTTTTGGTAATTTCCTTCCCCAGAAATCTTCTATAATATGGTTTTTCTCCCTTTCTCTCCTCATTTACCCACTCATCTTCTCCTTTTAAGGTTATCACTAGCTTTGGCTGGAGATCAGCATGAAAAGAAATTATTATATTGGGATAAATTTGCCTGATTTTTACTATGAAGACAGAGACAGCTTATTTGTCCCTTGAAGGTAATGATTAAATGTCTCCTTGTTTTTGCACTGAGGAAACCAAGGCTGAAGTTGAACAATAATACTGAATTTTTAGCTCTGTGTCAATTTAACTTATCAGTTTAAAAGCAAGTTCACACAAAATACAGGTATATATTATAAATAGGTTCAGAATTTTTTTAATGTTTTACTTTCTAAAATACGAAGTTTAAAATAAAACTATAAAGCTCTTGCTTTTTTTTTTTGATCATGAAGTTTCTTGCTGTTCTCTTCTTTTAAAAAACTTTTTTTTTCACTTAACATTGTTACTGCAGTGTATGACATATTGCCTTCTGATATTTGTAATGGCAAATACATAAAGGCCAAGAAAGTCAATATTTGCTGGTTCTCTAACCGCAAATTCTACAGACTCTATGATCACACTAAAAGCATCACCACTCAGCATCTAACACTGGGTTGAAATCAGGAATAGGAGGTACTGGATAATCCAGTAGAGCACTTAAGTGTGCTTAGGTTAAAGTTCTTTCTTTTTTTTTTCCCCCTACAGCTGATAGTAGGAATCTCAATTCTGATAAGCTGATATCGGGTATTAATATAGCTGATATGAATAAATGCAGTTAGAGAACTAAAAGTGGAAGTAATTCCATGGTTCTTCAGCCGTGCCATGTGGTTTGAGCTTCTACTTGTTCCTGAGTTGATTCCAAAGAATTTTTTCCTATTGTGTAATCCTGAGAGAAGGTGAAAATAGGATTTTTTTTTTAATTAACTGAAATTTAAATTGTGTTTCTAGACTTTTCCCCACTAGACTCACAGAATCATAGAATCATAGAATCACTAAGACTGGAAAAGACCTAGATGCCTCTGCAAAATAGGTTTGAGGCCCTGGTACTCGAGGGAGAGGTGAGTGAGGGTGTGGAGGGAGGTCCAACCGTGAGGTTGCCTCGGGTGAAGTGGTTGACCCCATGCCTCAAGACTGCCTCCGGCTGGAAGGACAGAAGGGTGGTTGTCATAGGTGACTCCCTGCTGAGAGGAACAGGAGGCCCTATATGTCGGCCTGACTCTACCCGTAGGGAGGTGTGCTGCCTGTTTGGGGCATGGGTCAGGGACATTTCTAGAAAACTTCCTGGACTGATTTGCCCTTCTGATTATTAGCCCTTATTGATAGTTCAGGCAGCAGTGATGAAGTCACCGAGAAAAGCCTGAGGACTATCAAGAAAGTCGTCAGGGGACTGGGGAGGGTAGTTGAAGGAACAGGTGTGCAGGTGGTTTTTTCTTCTATACCTTCAGTGGCAGGGAAGGACACTGAGAGGATACAAAAAACCCACCTCATAAATAAATGGCTTAGAAGTTGGTGCAAACAAAGGAATTTTGGTTTTTTTGACCACGGGGCAATTTACTCAGCACCTGGCATGATGGCTGCAGATGGAAGTACCTGTCTCTAAGGGGTAAGAGGATCCTAGCCGAGGAACTGGCGGAACTCATTGAAAGGTCTTTAAACTAAGTATGAAGGGGGAAGGGGACAAAATGAAGGCCACTGGGGTTGAGCGGGTAGTTCGAGGCTCAAAACAGAGCTTGATGGGTGGAGTTCAAAGGGATGGAGATGGTCAGGGGAATGCTGCTTCCCTAAAGTGTCTGTACACTAACGCGCGCAGCATGGGAAATAAACAGGAAGAGCTGGAGATCTGCGTGTGGTTGCAAGGCCACGATCTCATTGCAGTCACGGAGACATGGTGGGACAGCTCGCATGACTGGAATGTTGTCATGGAGGGCTATGTGCTTTTTAGGAAAGATCGGCTGGCAAGGCGGGGTGGTGGAGTTGCTCTTTATGTGAGAGAGCAGCTAGAATGTATTGAACTCCATTTGGAGGAGAGTGATGTAGCAGTGGAGAGCTTGTGGGTGAGAATCAAGGGGCAGGCTCGTATGGGTGACACGTGGGTGTGTACTACAGGCCCCCTGATCAGGAGGAGGAGGTTGATGAGGCCTTCCATAAGCAACTGGAAGTAGCATCACGATCTCAGGCGCTGATGCTTATGGGGGACTTCAGTTATCCAGATATTTGCTGGACAAGCAACATGGCCAGGCATGCACGGTCCAGATAGTTCCTGCAATGTGTTGAAGACAACTTTCTGATGCAGGTGGTGGAGGAACTGACGAGGGGAGGGGTGTTGCTGGACCTTTTTCTCACTAATAAGGAAGGGCTTAAGGAAGTAAAGGTCGGGGGCAGCCTGGGTTGTAGTGACCACGAGATGGTGGAGTTCAAGATCTTGAGTGGAAGAAGCAAAGCAAAAAGTAGGATTGCTACTCTGGACTTTAGGAGAGCCAACTTTGATCTCTTCCAGGACCTACTTGGAGCTATCCCGTGGGCTAGGGTGTTAGAAGGTAAGGGGGCCTGTAAGAGCTGGTCGGCATTTAAACAGCTCTTCTTCCAAGCTCAGGATCAGTGTGTCCCTGTGAGCAAGAAATCAGGAAAGGGTGGCAGGAGACCTGTGTGGATGAGTAAGGAGCTTATGCGCAAACTCAAAGGGAAGAAGGAGGTCCATGAAATGTGGAAAAAGGGTCTGACCACTTGGGAAGAATATAGAAGAGACAGGGATCTCTTGAAGAGAGTCCAGTGGAGGGCCACAAAGACGGTGAAGAGCCTGGAGCATCTCCCCTATGAAGAAAGGCTAAGTGAACTGGGTCTGTTTAGCCTTGAGAAAAGAAGACTGAGAGGGGACCTGATCCAGGTCTATAAATATCTAAGGTGTGGGGGGCAAAGTGGTGAGGCCAGACTCTTTTCAGCAGTGTGTGCAGACAGGACGAGGGGAAACGGCCAGAAACTAGAACATAGGAAGTTCCACACAAATGTGCGCAAGAACTTCTTTACGGTGAGGGTGACGGAGCACTGGAACAGGCTGCCCAGGGAGGTTGTGGAGTCTCCTTCTCTGGAGATATTCAAGACCCTCCTGGACGCCCACCTGTGCGACCTGGTGTAGGGAACCTGCTTTGGCAGGGGGGTTGGACTTGATGATCTCTGGAGATCCCTTCCAACCCCTACAATTCTGTGATTCTGTGAACTGTCCACCTCTCACCAATATTTCTCACTAAACTATGTCCCTCAGTACAACACCTAAATGTTCCTTGAACACCTCCAGGGTTGGTGACTCCACCACCTCCCTCAGCAGCCCATTCCAGTGCCTGACCACTCTTTCAGAAAAGTAGTATTTCTTAATATCCAGCCTGAATCTCCCCTGGTGCAATTTGAGGCCATTCCCTCTAAACAGGTAACTCAGAGCACTAACAGCTCTTAAACTTCTTTAGCAGATGTTGACTAACTTCAGGTGGGGCTTGTACTCATTTCAGACAGTAGGTATATAGGTAGTTTTATAAAAACAAGTGGTTTTCTAATTAGTCACCATGTTATCTCATAGCTTACAAGGGTCACACTCATGATAGCAGTAAAACAGGAGTGGAAGCACAGGTTTCCCTAGCAGATGGAAGATAACTCCTAGTAATACCTGAAATGTTTTATGTTTCTAATACTAAGATCACTTATACTGTTTGGAATTTAGAGACCTGATGTTTTATTGTGTTATTTTCCATCATAGCCTTCACGTATTTTGCAGAATGGAGGATGTTGTGAATAGTTTCAGTCTTCTTTCTGTACTAGGAAGATAGTTTGTTCTGTCAGTGTAAGCACTGATACTTTCTCAACAGAGAAAATAGGTTCAGTAATAAGTAGTCTGAAATGTAATATAAATTTTGATGTCTTTCAGACTATGAAGGCAGTGTTTGTTCAGTATGTCCACAAGAAATATTTGGAAATATGTCAGTAGTTCATGAATATTTAAGAGGAATACAACAAAGCTACAATTCTGGGAGATGCTGAGACTTGATTTGTTTTAGTACTGGGAAGCCTTGCTCAGGTCCTGCCTGTCTGTAACCAACATGCTTAGTGCTGTGACAGCAGAACTCAGACTGAGAGAAGCAATTAGTTAATTGGAAAACTTGGACTGATACGAAGTTACCTAAAAATACTGGAAGATTCAAAGGTAGAAGGCTGAAATAACTTGCCTGTATGAGTTAAAACCATATTTGCTATGTAGCTGATAATTGGCCAAAATAGTAGACCTGGCAATTTTCATCTTTCTCCAATTCTCATGATGTTGTGAGAAGAGTATATTTGCATTGAAAATTGGTTCTGATATGAAATCTTTCATTTATTATTTTTTGTTTGTTTTTAGCAGAATTACTACATTAAAATACTTTCCAGGATGTACTGTTGGTAGATGATGCAATATAACCAGGTGGTTACTCTACACAGGCACTCTAGAGGAGTCATCTCATGTAGATCTTTCCTTTCTTGGCCTATGGGGACAGACTTGAAGTATGTGAGGTGGTTGTGACAAGAGCATGCACTGCTGTAGCACAAATGAAGGCAAAAGCCTTTATTTGAGAAATAGGTGTTATAGGGAAAGATAGTAAAGAGGAATTAACTCACCCCTCCCGGCAACAGTCCGGAGAAAAGGACGAGCTAAGGAGTGTGACCCTCCCCCGTTTGTACCATCGCGCCGCAGGAGGAGAAGGACAGGGGAAAAGGGGGACCCACGCAGACTCAGATTGCACGGGAAGTATCTCGGAGTCAGAAGGGGGGCTCTAACCACCCCCCCCTCCCGCTCCAGGCACTCACAATCTCACATAGCTCACCCATTGGTTCAGGCTGTGACCTTGGAATTCCACTACAACTGTCCATGATGCATGTGAGATGTCCTCATAGATGCCTTTATGAGTAATTTTTCTTCAAGTTTGCCAGCCTTGCTACGCCAACTGGGGTACTGCCATGCTCCATTGGGTGCTCAAAGAGCCAGATGGCATTTGTGGTTGAGAAACATGATTTAAAGTGTTCTCAGGGTGAGTCAACAATAAAAAGCACATGCAGCTACAGGCAACTGGAATGCAGGCATATCTACAGAGAGCACTATTGTCTGTATTTATGCTCCAGCTACTTAAAGCATTGCATTTTATTAATGAAGTAGTCAGTATTATACATTACCAGAGTTTGTTGACTCACCTGAAGACTAATTTTAAAAATCTGAGATGCAGATTTATATGCCAGTGTTTAATGTTACTTTTTGATTTTTTTGCTGCCAATCGCCCTTGCGTCTTTGTCGTTGCTTTATGTCTGTTCACATACTGTTGGAAAGATCTAGCCTCAAAGAGGATAGACAAAAATACACAGACTATTTTGTGGCACAATAAATTTCCTCAGGAAACTCTGAAGCTTTGCTTTTAGTTTTCTTGGCCACAGTGGCTCTTGTGTCCACAGTCTGTGGGATCCACTTCTGTGGACAGTAAAGACAAAAAAGATTAAGAGCATATTTTCACATTATGTCTCTGGAAATAGAAAGAAGGGAGAGAAGGAAGGAAACCTTAAAATCTACTGGCATCCCCTAATTCAGTAATCACATTGCAGATTTATAGACAAACTTTTTTTTTTAGACAGATCTATATATTTCCCTCACTTTCTGTCCATTTTTATTTTATAGCTGTCTTACACTGCTTATCAAGATTATGATTGTGATGTTATTTCTTTATTACTTTCTAGTCTAACCTTTGAAGTCAATGGAGCTTTCATGAATTAAACAATAAATTTTACTATAACAATCTAATTTAATTCTTCCATAAAACTGATGTTTCCTGATGCTTGTTCACTGACGTGTATTCTAAACACAGCATCCATAAATTTTAAAATTTAGTCGCATGTGATCCATGCAAGACAACAATAAAAGCCTATATAGCAAGGAGTAATAAGAGAGGATTCAATGTATCAGTAGTAACTCAGAGCCTAATTCCATACCACAAATAAAAAAGTATCATTCAAAAGCGTCTTGAAACACACCATTTCCCAAAATTACATTTGCAGTATGACTGATGGCTAAATTACTTTTTTAGCTCTTACTTAAGGACCAGAATGTTACTGGAAGAACATGCACAAGGAGGGAATGCTAATGGAGAATAAGACCTCTGTCAGCAGACTTATGAGTTACAGAATTATATGTGAAGCATTAAACAATTATTTATCCTCACAGATCAAGTAGGGAGAGATGGTCATGTCTCCCTCAGCTGACAGTGAACACAGTCCTGCCACAGAGATTATAATTAATGGATGACATAGCCTAGTGTGGAAGGAGGAGAAAAAGAGAAGCAATTTTTTTGAACCAACCTTTCTATAATATGGACTTTTGTTAACTTTCTTCGGCTAAATAACAGCCTAGGGTTAAATTTTCTTCTGTTATATTTTGTTGATCTCCTCAGGCTTCCAGGTGTCTGCTTCTAGCAGAGTAATGACAAAACACAATTTGTGATTAATACTAATGATTTGATAGCAGGCATTGTGGCAGCATAAAAGAAGTTGGTTGGCTTCAGATTTTTAATTTAGACCTTGTCCTGATCTGGTTCCACCTGAGCCATTCAGGCAGTAACCCTCACCAGCTTCATGGGAGTTATGTCAGGTTCAATAAGGCCAAGTGCAGGGTGCTGCACTTGGGTCAGGGCAATCCCAGGTATTTGTACAAACTGGGGGAAGATCTCCTTGAGAGCAGCCCTGCGGAGAAGGACTTGGGGGTCCTGGTGGAGGAGAAGCTGGACATGAGCCAGCAGTGTGTGCTTGCAGCCCGGAAGGCCAACTGTGTTCTGGGCTGCATTAAGGAAGGGGTGTCCAGAAGGGAGAGGGAGGTGATTGTCCCCCTCTACTCAGCTCTTGTGAGGCCCCATCTGGAGTACTGCATCCAGGCCTGGGGTCCCCAGCACAGGAAGGGTGTGGAGCTCTTGGAGCGGGTCCAGAGGAGGACCACTAAGATGATCAGAGGGCTGGAGCACCTCTCCTATGAGGAAATGGGCTTGTTTAGCTTGGAGAAGAGAAGGCTCCGGGGAGACCTCATTGCAGCCTTCCAGTACTTGAAGGGAGCATATAAATAGGAAGAGGAACGGCTGTTTATGGGGGTGGATAGTGATAGGACAAGGGGGAATGGCTCTGGGCTCCGCAGTACAAAAAAGACAGGGATCTCTTGGAGAGAGTCCAGCGGAGGGCCACAAAGACGGTGAAGAGCCTGGAGCATCTCCCCTATGAAGAAAGGCTAAGTGAACTGGGTCTGTTTAGCCTTGAGAAAAGAAGACTGAGAGGGGACCTGATCCAGGTCTATAAATATCTAAGGTGTGGGGGGCAAAGTGGTGAGGCCAGACTCTTTTCAGCAGTGTGTGCAGACAGGACAAGGGGAAACGGCCAGAAACTAGAACATAGGAAGTTCCACACAAATGTGCGCAAGAACTTTTTACGGTGAGGTGATGGAGCACTGGAACAGGCTGCCCAGGGAGGTTGTGGAGTCTCCTTCTCTGGAGATATTCAAGACCCTCCTGGACGCCCACCTGTGCGACCTGGTGTAGGGAACCTGCTTTGGCAGGGGGCTTGGACTTGATGATCTCTGGAGGTCCCTTCCAACCCCTATGATTCTGTGATTCTGTGATTCTGATTCTGTGAATGGTTTTAAACTGAGACAGGGGAGGTTTAGGTTAGATATTAGGAGGAAGTTTTTCACACAAAGGGTGGTGACACACTGGAACTGGTTGCCCAGGGAGGTTTGGATGCCCCACCCCTGAATGGGTTCAGGGCCAGGCTGGATTTGGCTCTAGGCAGCCTGGTCTAGTGGATGGCAACCCTGCGCATAGCCATGCGGCAGGGGGGTTGAAACTAGATGATCATTGTTGTCCTTTTCAACCCAGGTCATTCTGTGATTCTATGTGGGGGTTTCCCCCTCTTCTTCTCTTGTTCATCTCTGTTGAATAATGAACTCTGTGGGGTTAGATTGCTTGTTTGTACAATCAGTCTCTATAATAATGATGTTTTAAAGAGAAAGATATGGAAAAGAAAAAAGCTGATAAACTTTTTGCTAATAAGTAAGTGGAAGATGAAGCATAAAATTAAAAAATAAAAAGAAGAGGGAACAGAAGAAACTTTGATTATTTTTCTATCCCCTCTTTTCATTCTTCAGCCATACCAGACTTGTTATTTGTATGGCTGACAGGTATATATTTTGGGAGGTAGTAGTTAATTACTAATCATTTTAAATCTAGCAAGAAGTTATAGATACAAAAGACTGTGTAGCGAATCAAAATCTCAGTAGGAGAAATTATGTGCATTCTTTCAGCATCTGCTTTTTTATTTTGCATATATTTTCTAGATATTCTACATTTATACATTTTAAACCTGCAAAATATTTTATCATTTCAAATAACAATAAATGAATAACAGTAAGGAAAAAAAAAGAAGTGCAAGAAGAAAGCAAACATATCTTTACCACTGAATCTTCTCTTATGTAGATGTAACTGCCTGCATGATATCGTTGTACAAAATTACAGTGAAAGTGAGAATAACAAGAGAAGTTTATAGCCCCAGTAAAAAAAAAATGTAAGCTTAAGGATTTAGAAAGTTAAATCAGCTAAAAGTAGCACACCTCAGAATAAGTTCTACAACAATTTTCATTGCAATTTATGCTAGGTGCCCGAATATAGCACTGAGACCTGCAAGAATGAATAAGTGAACTGACAGATGGATATGAAAAATCAGAAAAGCAGTTTAAATTTCAGATTTTAAATAATTTAAGCATGACAGACATGGAACAGGAATGCATTATTTATTTAGTTCATTTAGTTTAGATTTTATTAATAAAAAAAAAGCCAGTAGGTGTTGGAAATCTCATTTAATGCAGAGTACAAGAAAATCAAGCTGGCATCTGATGACACAGTAGAGGCAAATACAGAGCTGCAAGAAAACAATCTTTCAGTTTGCAGGATTAGGGCCTAATTCTGAAAACTGTAGTCCTAGTTTAAGAAAGTTTTAGAAAATCAGGCTAATAAAGAGACAGACTCAATTTTAACAGTAGTTATTTCAAGATACTGAATGTAATATGTTTAGAAGAATCTAAAGATGAAGGAGATTACATGAAGAACTGACTTATACCTTTATTTAAAAAAAAAAAAGAAATCCATATGAATACTCCTTCAAGCCTGAAAATATCCAATTAAGTCTCACATTATTCCTCTAATATACTTCTTTTTTATTACAATGAAAATGCTTAATTTAGACAGGAACAAGATGTCATTGTATTATCTACTTCAAGATAAGATGGATTTCAAGATAAGCTCTTAATTTAAAAACATTAGCAAAATTCTGAAAGAAGATATCTAAGTAAGTGTACTACTCACAATGCTATGAAAGTACAGAAAATTGTTATGCTTCATCTGTGATTCACTGCCAGTTATTACTACTCATAGAGTTTCATAGTACGTAAAGAAAATTTTGGTAGGCTCACAACTATTGCAGGTGAATTACCTTTGAATATGATGACTTGCAGAAAAAGGGGCAAACATCTATTTTACTCATTGCTTGGGTATATCTGTCCAGATAGGAGATATTCACTCTGGCTTTATAAAAAGGAAAAGAATAATATTGTATTTTTTTTGTCCTTTATACTTTTCTTTTGGAATTCTTGTATTTCTGACATGATACATGGTTAGTTTGATTCAATATTACTATCCATCTGTGGGTCTAAATGTCTTGAGTTTCCTTTTTTATTTAATAGTTCTAAATGAACCTTTCTGTTGGAGTTTGCAGTTTGAAGCTCAATACACAGTGAAACACCCTGGGAGTAAAAAATAATCCTTAAGATAATTTGAAAACTAGTATCTTCACAAAGATGTGAGATCCTTGGAGCTTCTTGAGTCCAAATAGATCTTAAAAATTTATTCTTGTTCTTCCTTTTCCTCCCCTCTTCTTTCTCTTTCCTTCTCCTGCCCTTCTCTTATTTTCTATCCTCTCCTGTCGTGTAATAGCTGGAAGTAAATCTCCATTCCGTTTTTCCTGTCCTTCAAATTTTCAGAGTATGGGCATTTCCTATAGTTTTGTCAATTGCTTCAAATCTTTTTTTCTTAATCTCACTGATTCTCTTCTTGGACAATTTGATCTCTCTCTCTCTTTTTTTTTTTTCTTTTCTTTTTTCCTTTTTCTTTTTCCCCAGCTGGTTTAATGCTGGTACTTACAGTCTTTTTCTTTCAGTTTTCTCTAGGGCTTTTCTGCTTCTTTCTGTTTCACTTAGTATGCATACACTGACAAATTCTTCCATTTTAATGGCTATAAGTAGACATTCATTCTGTTATACCTAAAAGGTTTTAATAAGAATCTAAATATTCTGGGTTCATAATGCTGGCCGTGAGTCTGTCTTAAGCTGATGCCTCTCATTCTGTGTCTGCTATTGTCCTGAGCATTCACCAGTCGCAAGGAACTTTCGTTTTCCTAGACACTCAGTGATTCTCAAAGACAGTTTTTGGAAAGATTTCCCATTTCACTGCAGCCATCTCCAGTTTTATACCTAGAGGTTCCTCTTCTAACAATAATTCTTGCCCTAATTGTCCATTTATTTTCTCCTGTGTCTTTCCAAAACTGTTTATTTGGGTTGTTTAAAGGAAAATCCATACTTTTTTCCTAGTAAAAGTACGGACAACTTTTTGTTGTGCAATTTCTGTAGGGACAATTTGATGCTATCTATTGTAGTGAGACCCTAAGTGTCTTTAACTCTAAATTCTTAAATACCTTTAATAGTAGAGGAACCTCCACATGTAGGAGTACAAAAGTATGAAGGAACATACTATTTTATTTGGTTTCATAGATGACCCTCATACCAAAACTATAATTTCCTCTAGGAGTCATGCAGAAGAACTTTGATGAAAATGCATTAGAGGATGAAGATCCAGTTTTGTTCTACAGAGTATTAACATTTTCTGTAATAGAAATCAAACTGCTGGGAATCAAGTACTTCACAATCTACTATCATCTATGAGTGCTACTCTTTACATGTTTATTACTGCATTAAATATCTGTTATTTTCTATAGAGTTTGTCTTTCTAAGTCTGAATGGTTTCATAAAACAACCTTTTACTATGTCTAAAAACTACATACAAGAACAAAAATCAAATCTCTGACTTTACCTGTAGCGTACATGTCATCTCATGACCCTTACCTTTCACATTTTTTAGATAAGTAATATCACACAAGAAACAAAGGAGAGTCTAGAAGATGTAATGGAGATCATCTAAGTCAATAAAAAAATTGACACTCCAAGTCTATTTGAACTGTGGAAGCTCATTTGTGGCTAAAGATTGGACAAATGTGATTATTTATGGACTATTCAGACATAATGCATTAGTGTACATAAGCCAAGACAAGGACTTCTGGAGATTTTGCATATTAAGTTACAGTGGAAATGTTGGGAATATCAGAGATTAAGAGACGAACTCTAAATATGACAATTTGTCAACGTTCTTTTTTTAGACAATGGGTGAGCCTCAAACCAGTGACAAACAAAATCAGAAGGAAGTGCAGAATAGAATAGAGGATTACTTTTGATTTTTTAATGTGATAAAAAATTGCAATTGTTTATTAAAATAATGTGAGTTAGCAGTAATGTTTTCTGACAAACAAATAAATAATCCCCTTCTACCAAAATGAATACATATGCTTACAAATATGTGTCCTACTCAGGAAATTAGATTTGTTTGTTCTTGAACTAAATAGTTTGCCATACTATCATCTTTTTTGCAGTATTTTCATTTCACATTTTGGTTACCAGAGGAGCGATGAAATGGCAAAGACTCTAGCTGCAGCTATTCAATAAGAGAACAATCTTATAAGTTTCCAACCTTTTGAAGATCTATTAAATAAGCAAATAATTTTAACTTCTTTGTTGACCTAGTTAACCATTATATAGAAGGAATGACTGACAACTATTTTGTACACATTTCATTTTTTTCCTCTTTCCCCTTCCACTGCAATTTTGCCCTTAAAATGTTTCTCTAATATTTGGAGGGTAATCCGATTGTTTGTAACCAAACCAATTCATGGACATAATAACTCCTACAAGAAAAACTGAAGAAAGATTCTAGAAATATCTTCAACATGAAAGTGAATCCTCAAAGAAAGCAAATGCTGGTTAAATATCTTCTGATAAATTATTTTTAAAGAGCTGATAAAATTAGCAGTAAAAAATATGGCCACCAAAATCTTTTTAACTCATGCAGACAGAACTTACACTGCAATAACTCAGCCCATGTTTTTCAATGGTGTCCATTTTCTTTAACCCAAATTTGAAGCATACAATTTGATTACTTTGCTTTTAAAACACTCAGCAGAGCTGGAGAATGATATATTGTTGTTAATGGCAATCTAATAAAATTTCAGAAAGCCCCACATATTGTGATTGCCATTAAAAGACCAGCTAAGCAGGATATATCCTGGAAGCAAGGATATGTTGGGTTCTGGCTCTCCCAGGAAATTAATTAACAAGACTAATTTTCAGCAGTAACAAAGGGAAAATACAGATCCTTCAGAATGAAGATTAAGAAGTAATAAAAGAATATAGGCCCATCAGATTTTAAATCCTCTATAGATTTCAGAATAGAACATAGCTGAAAATAGATCTTATTTATTTGTTGTCATCTGGTAGATTAAATTTTCAGGGATTCTAAGACTAATCTCCTCTTTGATGTGCTACAGATCTTTACAAGACATAGTATTTAGACATGTCACTCTCGTCATACCACAGAAGAAACAGCTTGTATTAAAGAGTTCAGCAACAGACAAAAACCAATAAGAGAGATATCGGTCCACAGGGAAAATAAAAAAACCCAAACAAATCCAAATATATGTATGAAGAAATCTGTTGAGAAAACAAACAATCCCTGCTGGTGGGAGTCCTCTCACCGAAGTTTAGCCATGAGAAAATTCGGCATCTGAAATCAATGGATTGTCTGAACTACTTGAAATCTGAAAAAAGGCTGAATCTTCTGGTAAATAACTCATTCCAGATATCTTAGAAGCATCTCCTAGTGAAGTCTGGTGAAATGTAACTAAATCTAGAATTTCTACCTTAACTGTAGAATGTTTGACAAAACAAACAAACAAATCCAAGCAAAATATCTGATTAGTCTTAATAATGCTAATTATACAAGATCACTTATTTCTAAGTTGCTTCTCATTGTTCTTGAAAATTTTTCACAAACACTAGGATGTTTCTCCATATCTCAGGGCGTTGATAGTGGTTAGACATCGACAAACTAGAAAACCTGTTCAGGAGAGAAGGTATTAACCTATCTAGCAATTCTTAATTATTTAGATTATAGCATAATGTTGAGGCAAGCAAGTGGCAGAAAGTACTTCCACACTGCTGCAACAACACCCAAAATATATTCACACTTCTGCAACAATATCCAAAATATCCTTCACTCATATCCCTCCAGATAAGAAAAAACTCAATTTTCTGATAATCTCTTCTGAAGAGCTCAACATGAATCAACAGATGTCCTAGTTCCAGGCAGGAATTAAAGGTTTTTCATAGAATCATAGAACCACCAAGGTTGGAAAAGACCTCTAAGATCATCCAGTCCAACCATCCACCTATCACCAATATTTCCCACTAACCCATGTCCCTCAGTACAACATCTAAATGTTTCTTGAGCACCTTCAGGGTTGGTGACCCTACCACCTCCCTGGGCAGCCCGTTCCAGCACCTGACCGCTCTTTTAGAGAAGAAGTATTTCCTAATGTCCAAGCTGAATCTCCCCTGGTACAACTTGAGGCCATTTTGTTGAAAGACAAGTTGATATAATATTAAAAGAGGTAACAGCTGACCTCTATGTTAAAGCATAAACAATAAAAACATTTTATTGCTATTAATATCACTAAAAAATATATCAGACTTGCTCAACAGAAATAACTGACAGGTTTGGTATCTTCTACCCATCAGAACATAGCTAGTCTGTCACAGTGCTGTTGCCACTGCTGAAACACACCACTCACTGCCTCAGTGTGTTACATCCAGTGGTTGATCTCCATAAATGTTCAGTAAGCATTGATGAATGTCAATGGATGTCATTTTTTTTCCACATGGATGAATCCAGTTCCACACCTTTGCTTCATCTCTGCTTTTTGACCATTTTGTCAGACTGCCCTTCTGCTGCCACCTATAGCATGGCAAGAAAGTGTAGTGGAATATTGGTGGGAAGGTTCAACCTCTACTCCCGTACCACCAACATCTGCCGCTGACACTGTGGGCCAACATAATAGGAGGCATTACTTTTGGATCAGCTTTTGTGTGTTGCAAAGCGTAACAGAACCATACACTCTGAGCTGTATTTGCAATGGTATTTGCCCAGGAAAGGTACCAGAAGAGAACTGTTCTAACTCATAAGGCACTTTTCATTAAGTTTTTTCATGGTTCTTTACTACTGATGTCCTTTGACTTCTGTAAAACAAGAGAAATCTGAGGAGTCATCATGAATTCTTAGCCAAACTGTGAAATATCTTTGGATAGGCTTAAGACTGCGTTTCATGGATGCACGCTGTTTCAGCATATAATATTTTCTGAAGTATTGATAACACATTGTTAAAATTAATTGTTACTTTAGATTTTGAGACTACAGACTTCAAAAGGCTGGATTGCCTGAGGACTAAGAAAAAAATCTCTTTGATTTGTAAATGAATGTTCGTCTGTTGAAAAGACTCAATTCTCTTTATCCAGGTAATTAAAGAGGGAAGTCAGACTGGGTTTTACTCTGCTGACTTGGAGTTAATGATTCAGATTTGTGTTTCAAATGACATTAAATGCAAATATCAACTCTTTGATGGGATACTGCAATTGTTAACTTTTGTCCTGCATGATGTCATTTAATTAGTAACCTGATTCAGCAGGTGTGTAATGGGGTCAGTTGTCACCACTAAGAAAATTAAAGGAATGCAATAAAAATAATATTTTTAATTGAAGTAAAAAGGAAAATAAAAAGAAGATGACCTTCAACATTTTGCTAGTGAAATTCCCTTTTGACAATTATGGAATTGGAGATGCGAGCATGAAAGTTTCCTTCCTTCAGCATATTGATAACAAGCTGCTTACTTCATGTCTTTTGTCTTTTTTCCAATGGCTTTATGCAGTCATAACGTTTTAATCATGAAGATGTGCTTACACATCAATATAGCTTTGCATGACACTTAACTGTGATAAAAACAATAAAAAAATACTGTTGCCTTCTCAAATAATACAGCCTGAAAAGTAAAACATTATTTAATCACTTTGTCTCTAAAAGTGGTTAATATTCTGGAATCTTTCTCTATATTTTGTGTTATTATAAAAATAAACATGATCTGGTGATTATAATAGTAAAAGAAATGATAGTGAATACGAAGTTGAGAGTTCATATAAAAGATGATGATAAAAGTATTGTAGTAATAAGTCAGTAAGTCAATTGTTCTAAAATTTTCAACTCAATATTCAACTTGAATGCTAAGGTTATGCATCCCATGCATCATTTGTTATTTTCATTATTTTTACTGCATTTCTTTGTGCATAAAAATCTGTGATTTTGACTTTTTTTTTTTCATGAAAGTTAAATCCATAAACCTTTTTAAATCCACAGGACAACAATGATGCCTTTTATCTTTTACTTTCCATTCTCTAAGAATTTTGTGAGTATGCATTAACATTTTAGTTTGTTATCTTAGATCAGTCCTGCTAACATTTCCTGCCTTTAAAATGTTATCTTATTCTTACTATGTTTTAGGATTTTTAAAAGGCAGAAAGATTCTACTGAAATACAGTATAGGAGCACAACACTTGCCTTTAACGTTTTATTTAAGTGCTTAAGTCAGACACAAGGATGGTTAAAACTCATGAGGAAAAAAAAAACCTGCAAAATACTACTGCTGGTATTGATAACTGCAAAACAGGGACATATATTAGAGTATAATTTCTTTTTAATCTTCGATGTTACACATACAAAAGGGAATTTTCCTTCTAAAAGAAAAGGAAATAAGATAAACATAACAAAATCATCACAGTGACATTGCAAACAAACAGCAGGAATAATGAGCAAAAAGAGAAGCAAAAGTTTCCCAAGGGACTAATTAGAGCCAAAAGAGTGTCATTTTATTTTGAAACAGTTGTTTGCCTGCATAAATTGTATGAGTTTTAAATAGTATTCATACAGTATATGTCAATATCTTTGGACAAAACTATATACTTATACCCAGTATAGAAATATGTGAGAATGTCCATGCTGTTGAAATGACTTCTATCAGTTTTGCTCATCCCTGATTTATCCCTCTCCATCATACATGGAAATTCATGGCTGTCAGGAATAGTCCCTGGTGACTGGAAAAAGAGAAACATCACTCCTGTTTTCAAGAAAGAGTGAAAGGAAGACCTGTGGAACTACAGGCTGATGACCTTCACCTCTGTGCCTGGGAAGATCATGGAGTAGATCCTCATGGAAGCTATGCTGAGGAACATGCAAGACGGGAAATGACCTGAGACAGTCAGCACAGCTTCATCAAGAACAGATCATGCCTGACCCATCTGGTAACCTTCTACAATGGAATGACAGCTTCAGAAGACAAAGGAAAGTAACTGGATTTCTGCAGGGCCTTTCACACAGTCCCACACCGCATTCCGGTCTCTAAATTAGAAAGATACGGATTTGAAGGGTGGACTATTCAGTAGATAAAAAATTTGTTGGGTTGGAGCTAGAGGGTTGTTGTGGCTCGGTGTTCAGATGGCTAATCATGAGCAGTGTTCCCCAGAGGTCTGTCTATTCAACATCTTCATCGATGAAATAGACATTGGGATTGAGTGTACCCTCAGCAAGTTTGCAGATGACACTTAGTATCGGGGTGCAGTTGGCATAATAGAAAAAAGGGACCAGAAGGACCTGTTCAGGATTTAAAATTGGGCCCTAATGAGATACAACAAGGCCAAATACAAGGTGTTGCATTTGGGCTGGGGCAATCCCAAATATGTTTATGGACTGGGAGAAAGACTCATTGAGAGCAGTCCTATGAAGGACTTGATAGTTCTAGTGGATTAAAAATTGAACATAAGCCAGCAGTGTACTTTTGCAGCCCAGAAGGTCAACAGTATCCTGGGCTGCATCAAAAGAGGGGTGGCCATCAGGGCGAGGTATGTGATTGTCCCACTCTGCTCTGCCCTCATGAGGCCCCACCTGGAATAGTGCTTTCAGGCCTGGGCACCCAGCACAAGAAATGTGTGAAGCCGTTGGAATAGGCCCAGAGGAGGGCCGTGAGGATGACAAGAGGGCTGCAGCACCTCTCTTATGAAGAAAGATTGAGGGGGCTGGGCTTGTTTAGCTTGGAGAAGAGAAGACTTCCAGTACATGAGGGGATCTTATAAGCATGAGGGAGCCCAATGTTTTACATGGTCTAATAGTGAGATGATAAGGGGGAATGGCTTTAAACTAAAAAAGGGGTGATTTATGTTAGGTATTAGGAAGAAACGCTTTACTCAGAGAGTGATGAGGCTCTGGAACAGGTTACCCAGGGAATCTGTGGATGTCTCGTCCCTGGAGACACTCATGACCAGGTTGGATGCAGCCCTCAGCAGCCTGATCTGGTGGCAACTCTGTCAACAGCAGCGGGTTGGAACTAGGTGATCTTTAGTGTTCCTTCCAACCTAAGATATTATTTAATCCTATGATTCCATGATGATATTAGTATATTTGTTGTATAAGATTTTTACCACCAGCACCAGCAAGACAGTAAAATTTTGTCACTGATTTAGAATTATCTGGCTTAAATTAAAACTTTCACAATAATTTAACTCAAGTATTTTCACAAATTGTTTTAAGATTTCATTTTTGTAAGGATTATTCTTTCATTTATCCCCCGTCATCACATGCTAGTTGTGAATCACAGTCTGTGGGTTTCCAAGATTTCACTGGATGAGGTTGGCTTGCAAAGCTGTGCTGGGAATTAACTTTTTTTTTGGTCTCTTCTACTGTCGCTATCTGTGTTATTTTTACAAATCCACCTTGAGTAAAAGCCTCATTATATTTTTTTGCAAAGCAATGATATCCTTTACTACATACGCACAGCAGTCTGTGATAGAGTATTTATTCTAGATGTAAGAATAACTAAAGCGTGCTGGCACTTCTGCTAACAATAGAGAGCAAATGATGTTTGAAGTTCATAAAAGGTAAAATCTCTTAAGAGGATTAGTTTTAATTTTAACAGTATTATTTTTCCTAAAGATTTCTAGTTACATTTTGAAGAACTGCTGACAGGAATTTGTATATCATTTAATTTCAAGGAAAAGACACTGTCTGCATTGCTTTAAAAGTAGCAACCTAAGACCCACTGTTTGAGCTGAGCTGTTCAAAGTGAAGGGTGACTGTTTCAGAGCACAACGGTCATGCTGACTAGTTTAGAAACATGCTGCTTCAGATATATGCTTTTTGATCGGCACAGACATCCAACAGCACGTTAAATAAAAATAATCAAATTAAAACTGTAAAACTAAAGCAACAAACTGTCTAAACATTTTTTTGTTTGTGTTTGTTTTTTGTAACAGACATTGCAATGAAATATTCAATTCCTGGCTACAAATCTGTTTTTGTTTATTTGTTTGTTTGAATTTTTTTCCCTCTTCCATATTCTTAAAATCCATCGTCATAAGTTTTTGCACAGATGCAAAAACCAGTGACACCAGTGACAAGTGGCATTTCTCAGTGCTGTTATTGAGATTGATGCTGTTTAACATCTTTGTTAAGATGCTAAGTACACCCTCAAAAACTTTGCTGACAGCATCAATCTGAGTGATGTGGTTGACACACTGGAGGGAAGGGACGCCATCCAGAGGGACCGTGGCCATGCTTGAGAGGTGGGCCTGTGTGAACCTCATGAAGTTCAAGAAAGCTAAGTGCAAGGTCCTTAATCTGGATCAGGGCAATTCCAAACACAAATGCAGGCTGGGCAGAGAACAGGCTGAGAGCAGCAATGAGGAAGCTCAACATGAGCTGGCAATGCACACTTTCAGACCAGAAAGCCAACTATATACTGGAGCACATCAAAAGAATCATGAATAGGTTGATGGAGGTGATTCTCCTGCTCTACTTCACTCCTGTGAGACTGCACTTGTAGTACTGATTCAGCTCTGGGGCCCTCAATTTAAGAAGGCCCTGGACCTGTTGGAGCAAAGCCAGAGGCTGCAAGGATGTTCATAAGGCTGGAGCACCTCTCCTACAAATGCAGGTTGAGAGAGCTGGGGCTGTTTAGCCTAAAAAAGAGGCTTCAGGAGACCATATAGTGGCCTTCCAGGACTTAAAGGATTCCTGTGCAAAAGCTGGAGAGAGTCTCTTTATTAGAGAGAAATTCTTCACAATGAGGATGGTGAGGCACTGGAAAAGGTTGCCCTGAGAAGCTGTGGATGCCTCAACCCTGGTAGTGTTCAAGGCCACGTTGAATGGGACTTTGGGCTTCATAGTCTAGAGACTGGTGTCCCTGACCACATCAGAAGGGTTGAAACTAGATGACCTTTAAGGTACATTCCAACTTAAACTATTCTCTGATTGTATGATTATTTCATGCCATCATTCCTTGCTGTGTTTACTAAGAGTTATTAGATTCATGACGTTGCATGCTATTGCAGGTCTAGGAAGTTTTATCACTGCATGATTTACTTCAGATGGCATATGAAATTCAGATTCTTTTATGCTTAATGTAACTGGGTAGACACCTTCAACGATTACTCAGAGTATTTTAATTAGAAGCCTGTTTCTCTCCATTGATTATATAGCGTTGGCCTAAGTATCATCTAGAAGCCCAAATAAATGACCTCATCAAGAGATTCCAAGTACAAACTATAGAATGGTCTGCTCTTTGCCCCTCAACCACAGTCAAAAAGTCTGTTACAAAGAAGGCCTGTGTGGCTTGTAGGATTTTCTATGCTAGCAAACCTTAGGATGGATGTGTTAAACTTTATAAGCTATACTGTATAATTAAAAGATTTTTGATTTATTAGGGCAAAAATAGAGGTCAAATGAATAACCATGTAATATGGTGATAGATAAGAAATTGCAGAAACAATGCGTTTTTTGCCTTTTACTTGAGACTGTCCAAAGTGAAACAAATGATGTTAAAATTGGATCTCCCTGAAGAATAGGTAATGAAATCAGGTACATGCTTGTCTGTGTGTATTCATGCACCTCTGCATTAATTTTTATGGTCTATGGCCTTGCCCTACACAAAGTTTTTGCTCTGTGACAACACTTGACTGACACCAGTTTCACGTTTGTATTGTTTTCTTTCTGCTGGTGTAACATATTTGCTCCTACAGAGTTCAGTATATGAAACCTGTGTGAGCATCATCCATAAAAGATTGAAACATCCTAACATACAGCAAACAGAAGTAGCTCTGCAAGCTGGGAGCTGGGGATGACAGCAAGGCATGTAGGTAGTCACCTCACCATCCGTGGATGCAGTCTCACAGCAGGCATAGAAGATCAATAGGGCCATCATCAGAATTAAGCAAGAGCCTCGTGACTGCCAGATGAATTTACTTGAGTTTCAAAGTCCAGACTCTGCAAGAGAATGTCAGGATCAACAAGGTATGGGCATATGACAGTGTAGTTCACTGCAGAGCAGGGGACTGTGATTAAATGCAGGTCTGCAGTCAACAAGCTAGGACTCCACTAGATTTCATATAACTCTTTGCTACAATTTTACTCATTTTCACATCAATGTGATCCAGGGTTACACAGTTGTCTCATTCTAGCTCTGACTTTAAATGCAGGTCTGCAGTCAACAAGCTAGGACTCCACTAGATTTCATATAACTCTTTGCTACAATTTTACTCATTTTCACATCAATGTGATCCAGGGTTACACAGTTGTCTCATTCTAGCTCTGACTTTAAAT
>JACDJE010000195.1:1600863-1684807 GCA_016647715.1 Pavo muticus
TTTTTTTTTTTTTTTTTTTTTTTTTTTTTTTTTTTTTTTTTTTTTTGGTAATATTGTCTCTTAAATCATGAGGACAGACTTCCAAGAAATGCTGGATTTGCAGCTGTTATAAAAGAGTAGTAGCATATTTGATTTTTTTTTTTTTAATTTTTTTAACTTTCTAGGAGATTGCAATAAACAAATGTTTGGAACATTACAGACCTTAATGATGGATTTCAGCACAGCCAAGCAGCATGACTGGAATTAAGTGGCAGCTGACACTAAAGCTAATAATTACACCAAAGGAACCCAAACTGCAGTGTATCTACAAGCGGAATGACCAGTCGTTGTTAGCATTGGTTTTCTCAAGAAAAGGGGATGTGATATAGCACTGTTAAATCTAATAGGAGCAGGAGGTGTGCCAAGATGATTTCTGTGCTAAGCCTTTCTTCTGCCCTCCTGATTTGGAGCTGCTTTGTCAGCCAGCCTGCAAGCAGCAGTATTTTGTGCAGTTTCTCAGTACTGAAGGTTGTGACAGGCTGATTCCTGCCTCTTCCCAGCTCCATCCTTGGCCATTGCCTTCACTAGGATCCTTACCTGCAAAGCTTCCTGCAGTCATGTGCAGGAGAGCTTTGGCGCTGACAGGAGACCATTGGCTTCTCATTTGCAGGAAGACCATACTCCAAGCCTGCATTCTGAACCAGATGCTCTTACTGTGACCAGTAAGCATAATGACAAAGCCATGGTAATATGACCTCCTTGAAGGTCTCTGTATCTGGGTCATCTGGGTGGTGGAACACAAGAAGAATTTGAAGTCTTGCTGTATAGAGATATATCCTTGAGGCCAGTTACCAACTTAAAACCATCTAAATCAGTAAAGGGACCAGACTGGTGGTGAAATTATTTTCTTGGTACATCTCCAAGTTCTGTATTGTTTCTGCTGCTAACTAAAGTGTCGCACAAGTAGAACCTATCATATTTGCTACAGCTGTGTGGGTGTTAAGAGCTGAAGGAAAAGCTCTGTAAAAAAACCTCTTCAGAGTGTTACTGCCAGCTTTTGAGAAAAGCTAATAAAAACAACAGCTGGGGCTGGTAAACAAAGCAAATCCAAATTCTTGTATGGAACAACATTGGAAATGAAAGGTAAAAGTGATATATCTTTTCAAAGACTATTAGCAGTATGTTTCTGATAGAGATGCTCTCCAGCATTACAGAATTTACAACATCAGCAATTTGTAGAAGATGGCCTTCCTTCTGGTCTTCAGCGGTCAGTATATTCTTATATTGCTGCATGTGGTTTGAATGAACTTCAAACAGTCTTCATTTTAGCCTAGCACATCACATTCAACCTCCTTTGATGATGCCTTAGAAATGCAGACAAATGAATGAGGAGATTGTATTTCCCTGTTGGAAACATATACCCTTGAGTACCTGATCAGTTTGTAATTTTCATGTAGGAAATTATCTGTGTTGGAACTCTAAGGAAACAATGTGAAAAAAGCTGTCTCTCATTGTACTCACAGCCTGACTCTTCTGAAGGCTGTGGATTGTTTGTCTCAGAAAAAATGTGCATTAGTTGGCACAGGATGACTTTAAAAACTCTGGTAGAAGAACAGAGAATAAATAATAAATGACAATACCATCTGTAATACCATCCATCTCAAAGCGCCTTATGTGGCTACCCTTATGACACTGGGACATAGAGATATGGAGTAATTTACTCGATATCACACAGATCATTAGCAAGACCAGGAACAGCAGCATGTTATCTTGAGAATAAATTCACTACTTTATCCACATTACCTATTGTTCCTTCCACTACTGGCAGTTGAGGAGTGCTGTGGAGACAAAGCACAGACAGTCCCAAACTACAGTTAATCAAATACAGCTCCATAGTTCTGCATGTGCCTTTTTGAAGAAAGGGGAAAAAAAAGTGAAAAAAGTGCTTAATGAATTTCAAGTTTTTATAGTTGATCCTTCATCCCTTTTTATGATTGTTTCTTTTATTTTCAGGTGAGTTTGCCAAATAAATAAATAAAGAAAGAAAGAAAGAAGATGAAACTGGTACTCAGAGCTTACATATTAGGTTTTCAAATTTTTTTAAATGACATTCACTCTTGAAAATTTTGAACAAAGAAACCAGTTGGAGAAGTTTGTGTGCTTTTATGTGTCAAGAAATATGACTAAAAGAATGTTTTATGTGAGAAGATTTAGCATGAAGGCACTGCTGAATTTAACAGATGTTGCTGTTTCCATAAATTTGCTTTTTTACTAAATTGAACGGACTTAATTTTTAGAAATAATTATCAAGTAGTAAAAATATATTATCTCAGGCAAGTTGTGCTTACTGAGAAGGAGAGTTAAATTTTGGTTGCATTGCAGAACTAAGTTTGCAAATGAATGTAAAGAAAACTATTTTGTAGAATGTTATGTAGAATCCAAAAGTATATAGGTAGGATGGTGGAACAAATTTCCAGATCTTCAGTGCAATTCATTTATGTAGGAGCACTAATAGAGCCATTGTCCCTATATAGCTTCATTATAACCAGCCCTAGAGTTATAAAGAAGAGACTGTGACCATTGGTAGATAAACTGTAACAGTAATGGGAAATGTCACTAAATGTCATTAAAGCCAGACGTAACCTAAATGATGGCATTGTGTTTTGTATAATGGAAGGATATGAGAATATGGCATTTCGTTTAAGGATAGTGACAGGTTCAGTCTAGTAAATTAATTCAGCTGTAATGGCCAACTGTGTAAGAAAGTGGCTAGTTGTACTGTAAAAGCAAAAGCAAAAGCAAAACCAAACTGAACCAAACCAAACCAATAAGTTTAAAACAAACAAACAAACAAACAAACAACAAAAAGAAACAAAGAAAAAAACCAAACCAAACAAACAAAAACCCCCAGCCCACAAGAGTGATAGCAAACATACGAAAATAAAACCTTTAAAGGAAAACAAAAGCCTTTACAAAGCCTTTATAAAAGTAAAAGCATCTGTATGATGTACAACAACAGTTTAAATTCTGAATTGCTAGAAATATGCTCTTACAAAGCACATTCACAGTTTCAGAACAACTGGTTAAATAAGGTGTCTAGCAAACCAATAGAATGAATTTAATTTCTCCAGGAAAGCCAAAGCAAACCCAGTATTTATACAAATCCTATGGAAGTCTTCTATTTCAAGTTTGAAACCGCAGAATCCCTTTTACGCCAAAAATTCATTTATCCCACTAAGACAGTTCCATCTAAATAGAAAAATCAAGGCCAAAAAGGAAGACCAAAAAACAAGCTGTGCCAAATCTTTAAAGTAGAAGCCTCATGTTTAAAGTAAAAGAAGAGAAAGATGCTTTTGCTATTAGAGAATTTCTTTTTCTTTTTCTTTCCCTCTGAAAGTTGTTATATAAAGACATTGTTTCTGGATAAAGAAATGGCAGAAGCACTTAGAGTAAGGAATGAAAGAATGAATCATTCAATGATAAAAAATAAACTTAAAATATCTTTTGAATAGCTTAGTATTAATTAGATGTAATAACCAGGAGAAAACATCACAATTCACATTTGCCTAGTTTAAATCTACTTTACTGTGGTGATGCTGGTATTATAAGCAATGCAAGACTGTTTTCCCAAACTAAAGTTAAGAGATGATGGGCCAAATGTATTCTTGGTGCACTCCTGCTGAAGCCACTAAAGCAACACCAGAGGTGCCTTTAGCTTTATGTGTTAGTTCTTTGAAAGAACAGTGAAAGAACTGTGTGGGCTGAAGCACAATACAGTACTAAAGACATTTTATCACTTTTTATAGAGGGACAAAAATTGAAAACTGTGGGGAAATTGGAAACAACAGTTTTCTAGTATTCATTAGTTATATTACCTCTTAATGATGAAATTCCTGATTTTCAGGGATTGTAACAAAGCTGAAATTAAACAATATAATATAAAACATTAAGAAAAATAAAAATTAGCTTTTCAAACTCTTCATTTATTTACATCACCTGGGCTGTACCACCATGATGCAGACAAAACACAGTCACAGCATGTTCCTGCCCTCCTCCAGGTTTGTAAAAAAACTCCCATTAATTTCACTAAGAATGAGAATGAGCACCATATCAGCAAGTGAAAGTACTTCTAAGGGAAAATATGTGGTTATCCTCTAGCCCCTGTAAGGTGTTCAGCAGCTAGGACTGCTAGAATACTGTGAAGCTTTGATGCTTTTTTCACAAACTGTTACTTTATTCATTCACTCTGTTAAATAAGTCATAGTTAGCATCTTTTCAATTTAAAGGGAGAGAGAGAGAGGAAAACAAATAATGATTTTCATGCATCTTATCCTCAAATTTCGAATAAAATCCAGCTGCTAGAGGTTTCTGGAGGGCAAATTCTCTCTTCCTCTTCTTTTGAGTTGCAAATGAAGATAGTTAGAGAGAGATGGCAGATATTCTGGAAGCAGAGTTTTACTGAAATGCTTTTCAAAGGAAGGTCAGTTTAAAAACAATACTCAACTGTCCATTGGAAATACTTAGAAGTAAATATGTAGCCCTAAAGAGAGATTCAGACATTGTCTTCATTGTAATGTTTCCAAGGCAGAAGATACTGGGAAATTATCCTTCTTCCAAAATATACATTTTTCAGGGGAATACTGGAAGCAGTAATGAATGCCTAAATTGAAGGAGCTTAAAGTGTTAGTAACCTGGATGTGATCATGAAAACTACACGTTTTGCCTACCATGAGCTGTTCAACTACTATGATTGCTACATCTGCAAGACTAGCATTGTCCTTCGTCAGATCCTACTTTGAGGGTCTATAGTAGTAGAAATTCTAGAAGTGAATTTAAAACTACAAAGCTTATTCACAGTTAATGCAGTTTTTACTGGAAGTATTGTTGTAACCTCATTTTAGGGACTGGATTAAAAAAATGTTTTCAGTGAACCAGGGACTTTTTCATCTAGGTAATTTCACAAGGTGATCCAGTTTACAAGGTTTGGCATGGGTTTTATTTGACTAAATATGGAATTGACAAGCAATAGAAACCTGCAGCCATCAAAACTTTCTGATTCTTATGATGAGAACCATCTGTCAATACGTAGACACTGACCGATATCCAGGCCAAAGATAATGAAGTTCCAGGTGAGAGATACGCTTCTATTATTAGGTTCATATCCTTCAAATTATATTATGGCAAATGAAATTAGTTATCATGAGAAGCTTCAGAACAGGCAAGAAGGCATCTAATACATTTAGACTCATATAGGACTAGATCATGATGGGGAGTAGGAAATCTGCACCCTATCTAGAGGATAGACAGTTTTCAGGTGACAGAGTCCTAGTGTAGGTGGGATTAGTCAGAGAGGACTGGATCCCATGGTAGTCTGTAGAAATGACATTAGTAATTGACTATTGTCAAGTTGAATTATGAATTACTGCTAAGTTTAACAGTAGAGACCTTTACACATAACATACTCTTTTCAGGAGATCTACTGTCTAAATATTTTAGGGAATATTTTATATAGTTTTTTTTTTTTTTCACTTAAGGCACATGTGGTTTTCTTTTGAAAAGCTAATTCTTGTCTCTTGCTCTTATTTTTTTTTCTCTCTTCTTTAAGCTTCTATATATAAAAATATTTTTTTGAGATGGATTGATCTAATTATTCAGCTAACTCTAAAAATGCAAACCTAGGGTCACAGACTAGTTTCATTTAACCACCAGTGTGTTAAGCATAAAAGAAAACTGTTTTTTTAAATGACAGTTGCCCTTTTTCTATTGCAATGTCAGTGACCTGTGTCTGGTTATAGAGCATGTTTGCCACAATGGTCTGAAAGGTCAGGAACAATTTTTTGCTTTACAAAAACAAGTCACTAGACAAGACTGGGTTTAGATACACAGATCACAAAAGTAGCAAATAATATTTCCTTCCAACAAAGGGAAGATTTGTCATCATTTTATTTACTTTCATGTTTGTCTTAGCTGTACTGGTTGGTTAAAAAAGGTCAGCATTTATCCAAAGTCACTACAGAGAGAAATGACGGAACTTTCCTGCATTTAACAAAATAAATAAATAAATAGTTATATAAAGATACATAGAATAATTTTACATAAATGTCAAATTTTTAGCTCAAGCTACCCCATAGATATACAAGACTGCATTTGTATTTATACATAAATTAGATCTATTCCATAATAGTTGTTTGTCTTTGTTTTCTCTTTATCTATTAGTCTACATATTTGTATATTCCTCCTATCACAGTACCACAAATGTACTACATAAAAGAGCATAACGTTTAAGAGTTTTCCTGAGAAAGTCACAATTTAATTACTGTCTGATATTATTATTTTTTCTCTCTGTATGAATATTTACTTTTATATGACTATGCCCCTATATATTGTGGTTGTTCATCTGTTACAACTTTTTCCAAATTATGCTAAATATAATAATGGTTATTTATAATTATTTATAAAAAGGAAGTCTATATATTATATATTTCATGACAGAAATCTTTCAACAGAAAATTATCTCCCTCCTAGCTGGTGGAATCCAAATCCATGGGGAGAAGTTTCATCCTGCATGGCACTTTTCTTCACTGTACTGTGAGAACTCAACATATTAATGGGTGCTTGCATACCATGTGACTTTGTGAAATGTAATGTCTATTGTTCGCAGTTTTCAAGCCAGAAAATCACTCATTCACGTATTAAATATTTACAAATATATCACACATATCTCCATAGAAATTCCTACCTGCCTAAAGACAGCTACGTACTTAAAAGCTTTGCTGACCGTAGAGAGGAATCAAACTGTATTACAACACCTCCCACAAATCTTAAAAGAGGCAATAAAGGCATTAATGTGCCTGTGCCATTACGCCTTTTTCTTTTCTTTCTTTTTTCTTTTTTCCCTTTTTCTGTAATAATTTTACTTATTGAAAGATATTTGATGCTACACAATATTTTGATTTAGAAAAGTGATTCAGTATAGTACTGAAGTGCAATATAACAATTGCAATATACAGTTGTATCACAACTCAAATGTATTACCAAGTCTCTATATGCTCAAAATTACAATGCTAGGTGCCCCTAACTGCCAGAAATACATACGCTGAAGCCAGTGCAAGCCCATTACTTTCTTTAAAATTTTATAATGTACATTGAGCTTGGCCGTGTTTTCAGTCACCCTATGCTGGTCTTGCTAACTCTTTTGGGGGCTGAAGCATCTCCCTTATGAGGAAAGGAAGAGAGACCTGGGAGTGCTCAGCCTGGAGAAGACTGAGAGGATTAATGCTTATAAAAATCTAAAGGACAGATGTCAGATGAATGGGCCAGACTCATTTCAGCAGTGCCCAGTGACACGACAATGGGCAATGGGCACAAATTGGAACACCTAAGTTCCATGCAGACATGAGGAAAAACTTCTTTACTTTAGGATGACAGAGAAGTGGAACAGGCTGCCCAGAGAGATTGTGGAATCTCCGTCTCTGGAGATATTCAGAACCCTCCTGGATACTTTTGATGGGCACGTTGCTCATCTACACTAGGAGTACACAAAAGAGCCTTTTAGGGGTTCACTTGGTGAGTCAAATTACACTCCTAGGGTTTTAGTTAGTCACAGGATTTTACTGAATTCAGACCTTTCTCTGCTTGGGACAGAAGTAACAATGTGGCTTACTTTAGATTATATTTCAAATACTGTAGACAGAAAGAAGGAAACAGTCCTCTCCTCTATAATTTCTTCATGCTGAGGTACCAAATTTCAATAGTGTAATTTACAGTCCTGATGAGTAGATCATTATGTAATAACTTACATTAATTTTAATCTCTTTTTTTTTCTTTTAGGCTAAAGAATTTGCTATTCTGTAGCTAGTTCAACTGTAGCTAGTTCATCTGTAGTATAATCTTCAGACTGGTGTAAGACCTTAATACCAGTGGAGTCATCTTCACTTAGCATAAACATCTGTAGGATAAGAACAAAACCCAAGGCAGACTAATCTGCTTTCCCCTCATGAATTAACCAAAATAACTGTGATATGAAAAATGCTGTGTTGTTTTTCCCTTTTTTTCCCCCTCTACAGCTGCATGTACTTACATCAACTTGTTAGTGGACCTTAGGGATCTAAGCACTACATACTAGAGTTCATAGAATCATAGAATCACAAGGTTGGAAAGGACCTACAAGATTATCTAGTCCAACTGTCCTCCCATTACCATTGCTACCACAAGCTATTAAACCATATCTGGTACTTCCTCATCCAGACGCCTCTTGACCACTGCCAGGGATGGCAACTCCACCATCTCCCTGGGCAGGCCTTTCCAGTGCCTGACCACTCTCTGAGAGAAAAAGTTTTTCCTTATGTCTAAGCTGAATCTCCTCTGGCACAACTTGTGGCCATTTCCTCGGGTCCTGTTTGTTGCCTGGGAGAAGAGGCCAAACTCTTTCTCATCACAACCTCCCTTCAGGAAGTTGTAGAGTGCAATGAGGTCTCCCCTGAGCCTCCTCTTCTCCAGACTAAACAATCCCAGCTTCCTCAGCCGCTCCTCATAAGAATTGTGCTCCAGACCCCTCACCAGTATCGTTGCTCTTCTCTGGACACATTCCAGGGTCTCAATGTCTTTCTTGTAGTAAGGGGTCCAAAACTGAGCACAATACTTGAGGTGCGACCTCACCAGTGCTAAGTACAGGGGGATGATTTCCTCCCTGCTCCTATTGGCCACACTATTTGTAATGCATGCCAGGATGGCATTGGCCCTCTTGGCCACCCAGGCACACTGTCAGCTCATGTTCAGCTGAGCATCAACCAACAACCCCCGGTCCCTTTCCTTTTCACAGACATCCAGCCACTCAGCCCCAAGCCTATAGCACTGCATGAGGTTATCATGGCCAAAGTGCAGGACCTGGCACTTGGCCTTGTTGAACCTCATCCCATTCACCTCAGCCAAGTGATCCAGCATATTTAGATCCCTCTGAAGGGCCTCCCTACCCTCAGGCAGATCGACACTACCTCCCAACTTGGTGTCATCTGCAAACTTACTGAGGATACACTCAATTCCCTCATCTAGGTCATCAATAAAGATGTTGAACAAGATGGGCCCCAGTACTGACCCCAGGGGGACACCACTTGTAACGGATCACCAGCTGGACTTAGCTCCATTAACTACTACCCATTGGGCACAGCCCTCTAGCCAGTTTCTTACCCAAAGAAAGGTACACCTGTCCTGGCCACGGGCAGCCAGTTTCCCTAGGAGAATACTGTGAGAGACCATGGCAAAGGCATTGCTGAAGTCTAGATAGACTACATCGACAGCCTTTCCCTCGTCTACTAGTCTGGTCATCCAGTCGTAGAAGGAGACGAGGTTGGTCAAGCACAACCTGCCTTTCACGAACTCGTGCTGGCTGGGCCTGATCCCCTGGATGCCACCCTCTTGCCATGTGATCTCACCCAAGATGATTTGCTCCATAACTTTCCCTGGTACCGAGGTCAGGCTGACAGGCCTGTAGTTCCCCGGATCCTCCTTAAGGCCCTTCTTGTAGATGGGAGTCACATCAGCAAGCCTCCAATCCTCTGGGACCTCTCCAGATAACCAGGAGCGCTGGTAGATGGCGGAGAGCAGCTCGGCAATCACCCCCGCCAGCTCCCTCAGCATTCTAGGCTGGAGCCTATCCGGTCCCATGGACCTGTGACAGTCCAGATGGAGTAGGAGCTCTCTAACTGTCTCCACCTGAATCACCGGGGGTGTATTCTGCGTAACATCCCAGGCTTCCAGATCACGGCGTAAAGTGCCCTGAGGATAACTGATCTGTCTATTAAAGACAGATATAAAGAGGGCATTGAGGACCTCAACCTTCTCCTTATGCTCAGTGGTCACATTCCCTGCATGCCAATTATTATATTGAGTGATGAAACTGCCTTCTATCATTTCATTTGTGCATATGAACAGCAGGTGAATGCTATAGTATATGATTTCCAATTATAAGTCAAACATACTGAATTTTCAGTACTCTTAATGTGGGCTGTAAAAGCAGTGAAGTGTGAGGAGACTACCTTTTCTTGTGAAAAAAAAAAAGCTTATGGTTAGAGTTTATTGATGTGTATGTGTTTTCTTTTTCCCCACATCTCTGTCATAGTTGCTTTTCAGAACTGAATTAAAAAAATAATTAGAGAGGGAACTGAATGGAAAGTAACTAAAACATCTAACTACTGAGACTGTAGTCAGGTGATACATAATGTAGACAGGCCCACTAATGATGCATTCAGATGATCTGGTAACATGAGGTTGGCTTTATGAATAACAGGTTTTCATTGCATGGATATTCAAAACAAAGATGCGGAAAGAAATACAGGTAACAGGACTCTCTTCAGTCAGCAATTCAGGACCTGGCATAGACCAAGATATGTGGAAAAATTTACTTTAGAATTTCCCTCTATCTGAAGTGATTTTGAATTTCATCTCTTTGGAGAGAGACATAGCCATTGGGTGAGAGAACATACATAGGTTTTTTCATCACTGTGGTTGTGTAAGTCATGAGCACTCATTGGGATAGGGATGGGAGATCCAGTATGAAAGTGCACTGGGCTGCTGAATCAGCCTCCTTTTCTGACTTAACTGTTATCTTCTTATTCCAAAGTCTTCCCGCATCATCCAGACTCAGAGTACCTTTCAGACTGATGTTTACAAACTTATCATCAACCTTTCAACCCTTTGAAAGGGTAGATAATAGCAGAACAAGGGGAAATGGTTTTAAGTTGAAGGAGGGAAGATTTAGGTTGGATATCAGGAGGAAGTTCTTTACCAAGAGAGTGGTGAGGTGCTGGAACAGGCTACCCAGTGAGTCTGTGGATGCTCTGTCCCTGGAGGTGTTCAAGGCCAGGTTGGATGGGCCCTGGGCAGCCTGGTCTAGTATTAAAGTGGAGGTTGGTGGCCCTGCCTTCGGCAGGGGGGTTGGAGCTTGATTCTCATAGAGAGTAGTTTAAAGTGCTTTGGAAAGACGAAAATATTCATCATCGGGTTTCCAAACTTGATCAGTTATATACTGAGTAAAAATATTTAAATGGCAGAATTTTTTGTTTGTTGCAGTCCAGATTTAAGTTTCCCTTTTTCTTCAGTCATAATATTTACAGTTCTGAGATGACAGTAACTGCATTTTTGGTTAATATTTTGAAAAAAAAAAATTCTAATACTTTTTTTTTAATTATGAGCCTTACTAGGTGGCGACATTTAGGTAAAAGAAATAAATGAGAGGAGCTATGTAATTCAACTGTTTATCCTGATAACCGATAAGTAACACACTATTTTATGGTTTGTGTGAAAATTTCTTGAATGAATACAGAGAATAAGTTTCAAACATAAGAAATATAGAACTATACAATAGGAATTCCATTCTTTGTGTATGCCTTTTGACAGAAAAAGTCAGAAGGTTTGGTAGTGGATTTGACTCCTTTTTTATGATCCTACTTGAAAAGTAACCACAAAGACATGCACAAGACTGAGACTTTCTACAGTCCAGGCTAATGCAGATGGATAAAGGCTAAAAGGCTAAATTATTGTTAAAAAAAAAAAAAAAAAAAAAACCCAAACGCAGCTAAAGATTCAATTACTTAGAAGTCAAATTTTCAGTTTCAGAACAAATTTTATATAATAGATGTCCTGTTAGCCATACCTGTAGATTAGTTTTGAGGTCCCCAGTACAGAAAAGACTGGACATGCTGAAGTGAGTCTTGTAGCAACCATCAAAATGGTCGCACAACACCGAAACTGAAGAAAACTAGTCTAAGTTAACACCAAGAAGGCTGAAGATGTCTACGGCTACTTAATGGTAGGCTATTGAGGAGGCCATAGAGGATATGGAAGAAAGTTTGGACTAGAGACCTCCAAAAGACCCTTCTGACCTAATTCTATTCCATGAGTTCATATTTTTCCCATGCTTTATGTTTTGCTTTATATTTGGGACTGTGGCTAGGCAGGAGGAACTTATTCCAGTCATGTTTTACACTGAGTAAACTTGGAAATTTCTTCTAATCATATACTGTCTTATTCTTCTTGCCCATGCAATTATGCCCTGTAAGCGCTATAAGAATTGGCACTGAGTAGATGTAAGTCGTATTATATTAGGTTCTTTTTCTGTATGCATCTAAGTTATTTTTAGAAGGTTTTTTAATCCTACTGACTGGGGATCAGCAAGGACCAACTTGAATTTAGCTCTGCTGCCGCTGACAAGAAGAAAAAGAGAACAATATTCAGCCCTCACTTTTACTTAGTTTTTCAGATACTTATAACATTATGAGATGTGCATCTACTGACTGAAAAAGTCACATACTAATGAGGTCCCAAGGTAGATACCAACAGAGGCATACAGTAGTGGAATACTGTGCTTCATTATTTCTTATACACCTCTGTAGTGCCTTATAAAGATTCAAAAAGAGATGCGCTGATTTCTGAAGGAAGTAACGTCAAGATTCATTGTCTTACCCTTTGAGCAGACGTTTGTTTATGTAACATTAGATGTACAGAACTGTTCAAAGTTCAAAGTTGAGTGGGAAAGATCCCTGTTTAAGATGGAATGGCATTCACAAAAAGAGCATAAGAAGTATTTAATAAAATACTAAAATGTTAAAGCTTATCTGCTCAATGAATTTTTTAACAGAATTTCTTAAAGTAGTGAATTTACACACTGTAAAACACTTTTTTTTTATAAGGGGAAATTAGTAATACACTGTCTTGTAACAGACTGAATTGTTCTGTCAAGGTTTTATATAATACCATCTGGTATTTCAGAAAAGACTAATTTGATTCAGGATGAACTATGAAAATCACAGGTCAGTGTTAAAAATATCTACTTCTAGGATACCAAAAACATAAATAAAACATAATGAACTTTTCACTTTTATGAAAAGAGTTATGCATATAGTTACATATTTTAAAAGTCCTTTATATATCAGAATATGAGATATTGTCCAAAAAATGACACTTGGAAAGAAGGGAAAGAAGTGATGTTTGGGGCCTGCTTCCAGAAAATGTAGAATCGTAGAATCATAGAATCACATTCAACTTCTGGGTCCGCACAGGACCACCCAAAAATCAGAGCACACATGTGAGAACAGTGTCCAAACGCTTCTTGAACTCTGGCAGCTCGGAGCCGTGCCCACTGCCCTCTCCTGCAGACCTTCTCCCTAACCCCCCGACCCTCTCCTGACACATCTCCATGCTGTTGCCTCGGGCCCTGTCACTGTCACAGAGAGAAGAGCTCATCGCTGCCCCTCCACTATAGAACCACGCTAGTGACTGGATGCTAGCATGAAGTAATCCTGCTTACTATAATTATATATCATCTATACCCATTCAGGAATTTAGCTAAAGATATCAGATCAGAAAGATTATATTTTGGAATCTTTGTGTTCATGTTTAAAGGACTGTATAATTTGCAAAGTATCCCTTGAGATCACAACTTTTAATGAAGTCCCAAGTGCATTGTACTTTAACACTGTCTTAGTCTACAAAGTTTTGCCTTACCCATTACTAAATAGACTTACTAAACCTCTGTTTTTTATTCAAATTCAGTTTAGATGTCCAGATAGAAATTTATGTTGCTCAGTTTGCAAAATACAGGAAGAATGGGTCCTTTCCAGAGGCACAGGCCCCATGGGACAAGACAGGCGCTACACTGGCTTGGTCCCTTGACTTGTCAGTGAGCTGAGAAAGAGGCAGCAGTAAACAACCCAGAATAGTAACTGGGAACTACAAAATGGTAAGTGTCAGGTGTTTTCTAGACATCATGATCATTTTTACTGTTCTTGCAGTCAAACTTCTATCTGTGCTTTTTTGGAAGAAAGCTTAGGGTGCTCATATGCGATTAAAATATATAGAGGTCGGAGGGAAATGTGTTGCTTAAAGGAAGATACAAAATGTGGACATGTTCACAAAATTTTCCATTGAAAGCATAAAAATGCAGCTGCAAGCAACTTTGCTTTCAAGCCAGCCTGGCAGAATAATGAGTAAGAATTGATGCTGCACTCATAAGTGTTTCCTATCAAAACTATCAGAAGGTGGGGTCAAATAGAGCAGAAACTGTTCTTTATGTAACAGTGAAAAAATTGAGAAAAACTAGGAAACATGAAAAGGACAATGGTTCTGTTTTGTACTTTTTTTTGTTCTTAGTTTAACTTATAATTGCTTGCATTTTATTCTCAATTATCATTTTCATATTGCTTTTGTGTTTCACTTTTATCTTTCAATATTTAGTCGTTTCTAAGTACTTTCATATGTACTATTTTTTCTTAAAGTCTGACATTAACATCAAGTTAATCTCCAAGTTTATATGTTGACTTACTTCTTGTGGTGGGATGCTAGCAAGTTTTAATTATGGGATGCTAGCAAAGTTTAATTGACATTAAGTGTCTAATGCCAGGATACAGATGAGCTTTAGTTAATTTCTCCTCAGGAAATTGGCAAGAAACCATTAAATATTATTACTATACTTTCTGAAATGTTTATAATATATTTGAAAGAAAAGAGCATCTCAAATTTCAGCAGAAGAGAATATTCACTGATACAGCAAAATAGCTATGCTTGAGTGACCTAGCTAAAGTTGAATTCAAGGGAAAAATTCTCCATCTCACCATCTCCATCTAACTGCTAAACAAATATGTGCCTACAAGCTTTTCATTACACCTCCCTTGAAAATGGAGCAGATGATTCTGTAGCTGAATAGAACTGCTTCATTGCCCTGCTGTTCTTATCCAAGACATTGCCTCTATCCTTGAGCAGACATCACTGAAAATTTTTAAAATCCACAGGGACAAAAAGGAGCATTTTAATTGGTGAAGTTCTTTACCTTTTGTTGAACTTTTCTTCTGTCTATATTATAAAATAAGTTACACCATAGAAAATAACAATTACCATGCTATCGTTACAGACATCTAAGAAATGTTGACATTTGGGATGTCTCATTGTCAAGTAATGACAAATATGATTTTGAACAATAAATTGCCTTACAAGGATAGAGTGTCTAAACAACATCTGAGTAGCTGCTTCTATTGAATTACACTACCATTAATCATTTCTGCTAATTCGATAAAAACACTGTCAATACGATAAATCATTGTTTCTACTGAATTAATGAGGGTAGATGGTTACTAATAGGAGATGACTGTATTAGGGAAGTGCTTAAAGTAATGTGATATATTAAGAAGGAAACATTTAATAAATATTTACAGTAATTTTTAAGTCTTTCCAAACACTGTGTGAATGGAAAGACACAATACAAAGAAAGCCACTGCGCAAACCTGCTTGCTGTCATCACTTCACTGCTTACTGTGACTGAGCTTCTTTGAAGGTGTTTCAGTATTTCATAGTAGTCACAGGATTTAAGGGACCTGTAGTCCATCCTTGGTCAAGTGGATGAGCTAAGATGTACAACTCAATCTTTTTATTTTCTGTTTCATCATTTATAGGATGCGAAGAACAACACTGTCACTTTTTGTTCAGTGCTTTGAGATTTCCTGATGGAAATACTAAATGTGAGCCACATATTATTCGTAAATAGTAAGGTTTTACAGTCTTGTGAGTAAAGATACTCTAACTGTCTCAAACAATGACTACTTCTGTAGGCTTAGGCAACTAATTCGTGGCCTAACTTTTGAAGTTGCAATTAAAATTTCTATGAATTTTAGGAAGCAATGAGGTAATTCAGTAGTAAAATCTCTGCAATTCAGAGTGTTTGCCTTTAAGGCCCAATTTCTTCAACTGTTAAGCAGTTGCAACAATACTTATATGTATACAGGCTAACTTAAGAATTAATTTCTTAATGACCATAAATAAATTGCACTGTGATTGGCTTAAAAATAATGAGACCAACTATTTTTTAACAAGCAAAATAACATCTTCCTGAGAATTTGAATAGTGAGGAATAACAGATACTATATCATGAAAAGCAGAGTAATTGTCCATGGAAGAGTTTCACCTCTCTTTTCTGCCTGCACAAGAGTAGTGTATCAGTCAAGACAATGAAGAGGTTCTAAAAGTACAGAAATTCTATCATTTAGAACACTGATCATGCATTTCATGTCAGATGTACTAATACTTGTCAAGGTAAAGCGAATAATATCTCTCCAGCATTACATGTTACAAAAAATTGTCATTCCTTGGGTGAAGGTTCTCCTTCACCCAAGCTTGATCTTGGTTTTGCTGTACCTGGTGAAGATCCCGATTTGTTGGGTTGTGAGGTTTTCATGGTGCTATTCTGCCAGTCTTCATCTTTAACCTGGCTATGGAATACAAATAATCTCATACTGTAATGACATAAAATTATAATACCATATACCTGTGAACGTATGCATATGAAGTAGGTAAATTTCTGCAAATGGATATATCACAGTGTGTTTGATACATATGCTAAAAAATAGAAAGGATTTTACATATTTTCAAATGGTCTATAGAGGCTGGAAATACTGAGATGAACACAGCCGATTCTTTCAGTAATAGCACTCCTTTTGCTAATAGCTGCNTCCAAGAAATGCTGGATTTGCAGCTGTTATAAAAGAGTAGTAGCATATTTGATTTTTTTTTTTTTAATTTTTTTAACTTTCTAGGAGATTGCAATAAACAAATGTTTGGAACATTACAGACCTTAATGATGGATTTCAGCACAGCCAAGCAGCATGACTGGAATTAAGTGGCAGCTGACACTAAAGCTAATAATTACACCAAAGGAACCCAAACTGCAGTGTATCTACAAGCGGAATGACCAGTCGTTGTTAGCATTGGTTTTCTCAAGAAAAGGGGATGTGATATAGCACTGTTAAATCTAATAGGAGCAGGAGGTGTGCCAAGATGATTTCTGTGCTAAGCCTTTCTTCTGCCCTCCTGATTTGGAGCTGCTTTGTCAGCCAGCCTGCAAGCAGCAGTATTTTGTGCAGTTTCTCAGTACTGAAGGTTGTGACAGGCTGATTCCTGCCTCTTCCCAGCTCCATCCTTGGCCATTGCCTTCACTAGGATCCTTACCTGCAAAGCTTCCTGCAGTCATGTGCAGGAGAGCTTTGGCGCTGACAGGAGACCATTGGCTTCTCATTTGCAGGAAGACCATACTCCAAGCCTGCATTCTGAACCAGATGCTCTTACTGTGACCAGTAAGCATAATGACAAAGCCATGGTAATATGACCTCCTTGAAGGTCTCTGTATCTGGGTCATCTGGGTGGTGGAACACAAGAAGAATTTGAAGTCTTGCTGTATAGAGATATATCCTTGAGGCCAGTTACCAACTTAAAACCATCTAAATCAGTAAAGGGACCAGACTGGTGGTGAAATTATTTTCTTGGTACATCTCCAAGTTCTGTATTGTTTCTGCTGCTAACTAAAGTGTCGCACAAGTAGAACCTATCATATTTGCTACAGCTGTGTGGGTGTTAAGAGCTGAAGGAAAAGCTCTGTAAAAAAACCTCTTCAGAGTGTTACTGCCAGCTTTTGAGAAAAGCTAATAAAAACAACAGCTGGGGCTGGTAAACAAAGCAAATCCAAATTCTTGTATGGAACAACATTGGAAATGAAAGGTAAAAGTGATATATCTTTTCAAAGACTATTAGCAGTATGTTTCTGATAGAGATGCTCTCCAGCATTACAGAATTTACAACATCAGCAATTTGTAGAAGATGGCCTTCCTTCTGGTCTTCAGCGGTCAGTATATTCTTATATTGCTGCATGTGGTTTGAATGAACTTCAAACAGTCTTCATTTTAGCCTAGCACATCACATTCAACCTCCTTTGATGATGCCTTAGAAATGCAGACAAATGAATGAGGAGATTGTATTTCCCTGTTGGAAACATATACCCTTGAGTACCTGATCAGTTTGTAATTTTCATGTAGGAAATTATCTGTGTTGGAACTCTAAGGAAACAATGTGAAAAAAGCTGTCTCTCATTGTACTCACAGCCTGACTCTTCTGAAGGCTGTGGATTGTTTGTCTCAGAAAAAATGTGCATTAGTTGGCACAGGATGACTTTAAAAACTCTGGTAGAAGAACAGAGAATAAATAATAAATGACAATACCATCTGTAATACCATCCATCTCAAAGCGCCTTATGTGGCTACCCTTATGACACTGGGACATAGAGATATGGAGTAATTTACTCGATATCACACAGATCATTAGCAAGACCAGGAACAGCAGCATGTTATCTTGAGAATAAATTCACTACTTTATCCACATTACCTATTGTTCCTTCCACTACTGGCAGTTGAGGAGTGCTGTGGAGACAAAGCACAGACAGTCCCAAACTACAGTTAATCAAATACAGCTCCATAGTTCTGCATGTGCCTTTTTGAAGAAAGGGGAAAAAAAAGTGAAAAAAGTGCTTAATGAATTTCAAGTTTTTATAGTTGATCCTTCATCCCTTTTTATGATTGTTTCTTTTATTTTCAGGTGAGTTTGCCAAATAAATAAATAAAGAAAGAAAGAAAGAAGATGAAACTGGTACTCAGAGCTTACATATTAGGTTTTCAAATTTTTTTAAATGACATTCACTCTTGAAAATTTTGAACAAAGAAACCAGTTGGAGAAGTTTGTGTGCTTTTATGTGTCAAGAAATATGACTAAAAGAATGTTTTATGTGAGAAGATTTAGCATGAAGGCACTGCTGAATTTAACAGATGTTGCTGTTTCCATAAATTTGCTTTTTTACTAAATTGAACGGACTTAATTTTTAGAAATAATTATCAAGTAGTAAAAATATATTATCTCAGGCAAGTTGTGCTTACTGAGAAGGAGAGTTAAATTTTGGTTGCATTGCAGAACTAAGTTTGCAAATGAATGTAAAGAAAACTATTTTGTAGAATGTTATGTAGAATCCAAAAGTATATAGGTAGGATGGTGGAACAAATTTCCAGATCTTCAGTGCAATTCATTTATGTAGGAGCACTAATAGAGCCATTGTCCCTATATAGCTTCATTATAACCAGCCCTAGAGTTATAAAGAAGAGACTGTGACCATTGGTAGATAAACTGTAACAGTAATGGGAAATGTCACTAAATGTCATTAAAGCCAGACGTAACCTAAATGATGGCATTGTGTTTTGTATAATGGAAGGATATGAGAATATGGCATTTCGTTTAAGGATAGTGACAGGTTCAGTCTAGTAAATTAATTCAGCTGTAATGGCCAACTGTGTAAGAAAGTGGCTAGTTGTACTGTAAAAGCAAAAGCAAAAGCAAAACCAAACTGAACCAAACCAAACCAATAAGTTTAAAACAAACAAACAAACAAACAAACAACAAAAAGAAACAAAGAAAAAAACCAAACCAAACAAACAAAAACCCCCAGCCCACAAGAGTGATAGCAAACATACGAAAATAAAACCTTTAAAGGAAAACAAAAGCCTTTACAAAGCCTTTATAAAAGTAAAAGCATCTGTATGATGTACAACAACAGTTTAAATTCTGAATTGCTAGAAATATGCTCTTACAAAGCACATTCACAGTTTCAGAACAACTGGTTAAATAAGGTGTCTAGCAAACCAATAGAATGAATTTAATTTCTCCAGGAAAGCCAAAGCAAACCCAGTATTTATACAAATCCTATGGAAGTCTTCTATTTCAAGTTTGAAACCGCAGAATCCCTTTTACGCCAAAAATTCATTTATCCCACTAAGACAGTTCCATCTAAATAGAAAAATCAAGGCCAAAAAGGAAGACCAAAAAACAAGCTGTGCCAAATCTTTAAAGTAGAAGCCTCATGTTTAAAGTAAAAGAAGAGAAAGATGCTTTTGCTATTAGAGAATTTCTTTTTCTTTTTCTTTCCCTCTGAAAGTTGTTATATAAAGACATTGTTTCTGGATAAAGAAATGGCAGAAGCACTTAGAGTAAGGAATGAAAGAATGAATCATTCAATGATAAAAAATAAACTTAAAATATCTTTTGAATAGCTTAGTATTAATTAGATGTAATAACCAGGAGAAAACATCACAATTCACATTTGCCTAGTTTAAATCTACTTTACTGTGGTGATGCTGGTATTATAAGCAATGCAAGACTGTTTTCCCAAACTAAAGTTAAGAGATGATGGGCCAAATGTATTCTTGGTGCACTCCTGCTGAAGCCACTAAAGCAACACCAGAGGTGCCTTTAGCTTTATGTGTTAGTTCTTTGAAAGAACAGTGAAAGAACTGTGTGGGCTGAAGCACAATACAGTACTAAAGACATTTTATCACTTTTTATAGAGGGACAAAAATTGAAAACTGTGGGGAAATTGGAAACAACAGTTTTCTAGTATTCATTAGTTATATTACCTCTTAATGATGAAATTCCTGATTTTCAGGGATTGTAACAAAGCTGAAATTAAACAATATAATATAAAACATTAAGAAAAATAAAAATTAGCTTTTCAAACTCTTCATTTATTTACATCACCTGGGCTGTACCACCATGATGCAGACAAAACACAGTCACAGCATGTTCCTGCCCTCCTCCAGGTTTGTAAAAAAACTCCCATTAATTTCACTAAGAATGAGAATGAGCACCATATCAGCAAGTGAAAGTACTTCTAAGGGAAAATATGTGGTTATCCTCTAGCCCCTGTAAGGTGTTCAGCAGCTAGGACTGCTAGAATACTGTGAAGCTTTGATGCTTTTTTCACAAACTGTTACTTTATTCATACACTCTGTTAAATAAGTCATAGTTAGCATCTTTTCAATTTAAAGGGAGAGAGAGAGAGGAAAACAAATAATGATTTTCATGCATCTTATCCTCAAATTTCGAATAAAATCCAGCTGCTAGAGGTTTCTGGAGGGCAAATTCTCTCTTCCTCTTCTTTTGAGTTGCAAATGAAGATAGTTAGAGAGAGATGGCAGATATTCTGGAAGCAGAGTTTTACTGAAATGCTTTTCAAAGGAAGGTCAGTTTAAAAACAATACTCAACTGTCCATTGGAAATACTTAGAAGTAAATATGTAGCCCTAAAGAGAGATTCAGACATTGTCTTCATTGTAATGTTTCCAAGGCAGAAGATACTGGGAAATTATCCTTCTTCCAAAATATACATTTTTCAGGGGAATACTGGAAGCAGTAATGAATGCCTAAATTGAAGGAGCTTAAAGTGTTAGTAACCTGGATGTGATCATGAAAACTACACGTTTTGCCTACCATGAGCTGTTCAACTACTATGATTGCTACATCTGCAAGACTAGCATTGTCCTTCGTCAGATCCTACTTTGAGGGTCTATAGTAGTAGAAATTCTAGAAGTGAATTTAAAACTACAAAGCTTATTCACAGTTAATGCAGTTTTTACTGGAAGTATTGTTGTAACCTCATTTTAGGGACTGGATTAAAAAAATGTTTTCAGTGAACCAGGGACTTTTTCATCTAGGTAATTTCACAAGGTGATCCAGTTTACAAGGTTTGGCATGGGTTTTATTTGACTAAATATGGAATTGACAAGCAATAGAAACCTGCAGCCATCAAAACTTTCTGATTCTTATGATGAGAACCATCTGTCAATACGTAGACACTGACCGATATCCAGGCCAAAGATAATGAAGTTCCAGGTGAGAGATACGCTTCTATTATTAGGTTCATATCCTTCAAATTATATTATGGCAAATGAAATTAGTTATCATGAGAAGCTTCAGAACAGGCAAGAAGGCATCTAATACATTTAGACTCATATAGGACTAGATCATGATGGGGAGTAGGAAATCTGCACCCTATCTAGAGGATAGACAGTTTTCAGGTGACAGAGTCCTAGTGTAGGTGGGATTAGTCAGAGAGGACTGGATCCCATGGTAGTCTGTAGAAATGACATTAGTAATTGACTATTGTCAAGTTGAATTATGAATTACTGCTAAGTTTAACAGTAGAGACCTTTACACATAACATACTCTTTTCAGGAGATCTACTGTCTAAATATTTTAGGGAATATTTTATATAGTTTTTTTTTTTTTTCACTTAAGGCACNGAGTGAGAGAGAGAGAGAGAGAAGCAAACTCTGCCCCAGCCCGATTATCCTTTTCTACCATTGACTTTACATTCCATGTCACCAATGAGAAATACTTATGTGAATAGAACTAGAGGGAATTCTTCTTAAATAGAGTACCAGAGGAGTGCTGTGAAGTTCTACAGTATCACCAAGCTGCACTGGGGTTTTATTTACTTTATTATTTTAGATTCTGTAAAATGCAGGTAGCAAAGTGTATTGGAAGAAATATCAGAACCAAACAGTGTTTCATCCTAATGAGAAGAAGGATGATAAAGAAGGAAGCAGCATTGATTGTAGTGGTATGTCATAGATCTTTATTCATACATGGAATATTCCACAGTTTTTATATTTTGGAAATGAATATTTTTGGAAATTTAGCATAGTTCAAAGTAAAAATGAATGTAATACAATTAATGAAAATTCTATTGAGTTTTATTCCCTTTATCATACCAATATCCTGTAAAATATTAACTGTTCTACATTATTAACTCTGATGATTTGTAGTTCTTTTAGAAGATTGCCTTCATGCTCTCACAAACACTGTAACTTGTAATGGAAAAATCCCAAATCTTTATCAGCTACAAGAGAAAAAGTTTAAGTAGGCAGGGCATTAAAACTCAGGGCAGAAGTATAAAAGCAGGAAGTAAAAAGTCAATATAATGCTTTCATAATAATCTGAATTCTGCTTTAAAATCAATGTTTTGAAATGGCCAAAACCTGTGATCGAAGATACATATTTTTAAAAAGCCTTACTAAACAATTTGTTGTTGTTGTTGTTGTTCCTTAATGTATAGATGCATATTATTCTTATTCTGAAGTGGTACTGTTTTACACTCTTACACTCCTGATTGGTCATATCATACATGTATATTCTCTCAGGCATTACTCCCATTGGTTAAATCATGAGGGAACAATACAATTGAAAGTTAGTATTAAATATTTATGGCCTTGTATTAACATGTAATGTTTATTGTTTTTATTATGTGAGTGTATAAGGAAGAGCAATATTAAGCATTACTCATCTTCCATGAAAATAATAGTTTTAAAGAGTTCGTGCATGTGCATTGCCAGCAAGATTTAAGCTCAATTCCATGTACTTTATGAAAAGATTCCTTAGTCTTAGCAGAATGCTTTCTTGCACAATGCTGAAATATGAAGATCTGCAAGATTTGTCTGAAATACTAATAAACAGCTTCCTTTCAAAATGCTTATCAAACTATAACACTGCTACTTTTTTTGTAGTACTTGTTCATCACTCTCCTGCTTTTATCCTAGTTGAATTTGCCAATGAATACTGAACAAATAATGTTCTAAGAAGGAATATTCGTTGCAGTCTTTTTTTTTTTTTCTAAAAAAATGAAATAACCAAGAGACTTCGGTAGAAAATGAGAAAAAGAGAATAGTTCTTAAATGTGTGCATTCCTCTGTTTAGTGCCACTTTGAGAGCTCTAAAAAGTCTTGATAACACTTAAAACCAGAATGATCCTGAAAATGTTTTACAACACAACTGATATTTAATTAGCCTCAAATCTGTGCTAGTATGGCATATTTGTAAACCGAGAGCACTACTCTATCCGAGAGTATGCATGTAAGTGTTTATATCACCATTTCATCTCTCGGTAGTACGTATATATATTATGGAGTACACTGTTTGGGGCAGGGGGAAAGCAATCAACTGAAAAGGACTCTGGTGAGAACACAGCATAAAACTATCATTCAAGGACAGCTACTAAAAATGTAAAGATGGTATTTCACAATTGCTGCCATTCGTTAAGATTTTATTGTTCATATTGTAGGCACACATCAACATCTGCATACAGCTCCTATCAAACTGTTGATGCCTTATGTATATCTACATTTGCAACAAAGAAATTCAAACACCAGAACAGTGGAAGTGTGTATTACAGGCCTGCTTCGCAAATTCAAACAGTAGCTTGTACAAAGGTCTTACAAGGCTGCTTGTAATCAATCATTCTTAGACTTTGAAATATCAAGGATTTTTAATATTTAAAACGAAACAAAACACAGAGTCAGTGGAATACTTCGCATTCTAGTTTTTCAGATTGAGTGTATGGAATGTTAGCTACCTCAGTTGCTTGACATCAGTATTGTGATGTATAGTTCAGCGGGTTAAATTCCTGATTTTTATCACTGAATCTTGAATTTACAACAACTACATTGTTAGATCACAGAAGTCAGGCATCTGCTGATCATGCTCTAGGATGATTATACTCTGATGTCATATCTGTGCAGATAGTTGACCTGTATAATGTGAAACTGGTTTGATAAAGAATAACTCATTCCTACTAGGATCTCTGCATTTTTCTATGCACCTTATGACCATTGTGAATGATAAAAGAATGCATGGAATATTGAACAAGAAGAAAGTGGTGTGGAATTGTGGGCAGATGAGTTCTACTATACCACTTTCTTATTCCCTCTCCTCAGAAGAACGGGGGGAGAAAATATAATGAAAAAGCTCTGGGTTTGAGATAAGGACAGGGAGATCACTCACCATTATTGTAATGGGCAAAAAAAACCCTTCAGCATAGTCTCACTGAAGCAGTTTATTGCCTACTGACAATGAATTACAACAGTGAGAAACTAAAAGCAAACTAAAAACACCCTTCCTCACCCACAATTTTCTGGCTCTTCTCCCCTGAGTAGTGTGAGGGAACAAGGAATGTCAGTAGCTGCCTGTTCATAACACTTCGTCTCTGCTGCTCCTTCATCTCCACTGTCTTTTTCTGCTTCAGCAGACTCCCTGTGATGGCAGGCATTCCTTCACAGACTGATCCTACCTGGTTTTTCCACAGACTTCATGTCTTCAGCAACTGCTCCAGTATGGGTCCAGATCACATGAAGTTGCTGTTCTTCACAGAAGCCAAACCTGCAGCCTCTCACCACCACCTAACAAAACCTTGTCAAGTAAGCCCAATAGAGGAATTTTATTTTAAAATGGCACTAGGAAAATTTAAACAAAACAAACAAATAAACAAAGTACAATTGCCAAACACTGGTAATTTCAGACCTGTACGTGCCTGAAATTCTGTGCCTGGTAAAATTATGGAGAAGAGTATTCTGGGATTTATTGAAAAAGACCTGAGAGATGGCACAGTGGTCGATCACAGCCAACACAGGTTAATGAGGGAAACATTCTATTTACTCAATTTAATTACCTCTTTTGACAAGATTAGCATATAGGTGATCAAGGAAATCCAGCGGACGCAATATTTTGGATGTGAGCAAAGATTTTCATAGAATCATAGAATGACTTAGATTGGAGGAGGCCTTAAAGGTCATCCAGTTCCAATCTCCCTGCCATAGGCAAGGTTGTCATCTAATAGATCAGGCTGCCCAGGATCCCATCCAACCTGACCTTGAGTGCCTCCAGAGATAGGGCACCAAGCTTCTCTGGGCAACCTGTTCCGGTGCCTCATTACTTTTTCTCCTAGTATACTTCTGGACAAATGTCTAGAAAAATATCCAGCCTCTTAGACAAACACTTTCTTCTTAGAGAATTATCCTCTTCTTAAAGAAGTCTGCTACCTCCCTGGGGCTCAGGCAGAGGACGCAACCTGTTAAAGCCAATTATCCATTACTGCTTTTCCACATGAGGTTTGACAAAGCAGCTACACTTTGTTCAAGGCCATCGAAAGGGAATTCTGAACCTTGGGATGGCTGTTGAAGAAATCAAGGACACAGATCATCTTCTCTTCCATGGGGAGGGACAGTGAATGAAATGGAAGGGTCCAATCTGTATGGATTGGTGGCTGGTGCCAATATCAAAGTTTTTTTTTTTTTTTAAACAACAGAATGGCCTACATGGCACCAGGCTTGCAGATACCCGAAGGGTTTCAACTCCCTTAAAGGCAGAGGAGGATCCTTGGGGAAAAGCTAACTGGGTTCATTAACAGGGCTTTAAACTAGGTTTGAAGGGGTGAAGGGTAATAGCAAGTTTGTCCATGATAAGGTGTGGGATGACATAGCTAGGTTAGAGAGACAGAGCACTAATGGAGGCCTAAAACCTACTGCCCTGAGATGTGCTGGAAACACTGCAGCACACTTGAAATCATATGTCAATGAGCCAGGGACCACTGAGACAATAGGGAAACTCAAGGGAAATAGTTCAAAGGAATTAAGGATTTATCATCCAAGAAAATGACAAGATCAGCTGCTCAGCTGAAATGCTAAAGATACACCAGTGCATGCATTTTGGGTAACAAACAGAAAGAGCTGGAAACCACTGCACTATTAGAAAACCACGAAATAGTTGCTGACACCTTAATACATCTTTTCTCCTGACAAAATTAGTAACTTCCCTATATATTCTAGATGATTCTGAGCTTCTAGAAACATATATACCAAAGAAAAAGTAATATTAATTGGATCAGAATATTAGACTGAAGGATTTTTCTCTAGTTCTCTGTCCCTCCAACTCAAGATTTTAAACAAAGATTCTTTTTCTTCTAAACCTTAGGTTTACTAGGGGGGTGGGAATAGAGAGAGGGAAGATTGTCCTGTTCAAAATTATGCCTCAAGAATATGCTCTGCCTACTTTCAGCTGAATAACAGACTTTGCTTTCCATGTTAAATAACCTAGGAATATTTATAACCTCAAGCAAGAAGTTAATATATTAATTATAAATTGCTCTTAGATAAAACCTGTCAAGCTTTCAATAAATGGATAAAAATCCCAATGTCTCTAATTAGCAGAGTAAATATAATTAAAATAACTATAGTCTCTAAATTTAATTATCTATTCATGAACATTTCTTTACCTCTGCAAACATCATTTTTAAAGATGTTAGCGCATCTATTAATGGTTCCTCTGGCTATATAAAATAACAGAATAAGCATGAAAACATTAACCTCACTTTTTAAAAAGCAAACTAGTTTAATCAGATTTTTACTATAGTGAACTTTAAAGCTCAGTAAAAACATATCTACCAGAAGCCATCAAAGCTCCTCCTAGAGCTAGAATTATGGAAGCAGTTGAGACACTTGTGAATTAATATGGGAGATGTTATTCATGTTTCATTCCCGCCTCCCTCTCCCCCAAAATTTCCCGGCAGATTTTGGACCTGTGTTTATAATACCACTAGAAAATAAACAAAAAATTTCATGCAGCTACAAAGACTGCAAAATTAGTAATTATGAACTGATATGATATTATTACAGATGATGTGTGGATTGGAGCACTACTAAGAAGACAGGCTGGGCTGGGCTTCTTCAGCCTGGAGAAAAGAAAGCTCTGAGGAGACCTTATTATGACCTTCCAATACTTAAAAGAAACCTATAAACAGGAGGAAAATTGACTTTTGTCATGGTCTGATGATGATAGGACAAGGAGGAATGGCTTTAAACTAAAAGAGGGGAGATTTCGATTAATTGTTAGGGGGAAATATTTTACTCAGAGAGTGGTGAAGTGGTGGAACAGGTTGTCCAGGGAAGCTGTGGATACTCTATCCCTGGAGGTGTTCAAGGCCAGATTGGATGGAGCCCTGGGCATCCTGATTTGGTGGGTGGCAACTCTGTCCACAGCAGGGGGATAGGAACTAGATGATCTTCAAGATCCCCTTCAAACTAAGCCATTCTATGATTCTGTGATTAGTAAGTAGGTAAGGTTAATGACATTTTGTAGGAAAAGGGAGATATCTAACTATTTTCAAAAAGCTAATAAACATAAGCACTCCATAGTTTTTCACAAATGACCTTTTCAGGAAATTGCCAATTCTGAACTTATCGCTGACCAGAGTATGTGTTGGAATCAGCCTGGCTTTCACTCCCTTCCTCTCTGTTACTGAATTACCTGTGGGTCTTGATTTGCCAAAACTGTTTGTATGGTCTCAGTAAATGCTTCTGTCACCCAAACCCCTCCAGAATGATACAGATGCATCTATATTACTTTTACGTCCTGAACCTTAGACATAATTATTAAAAAAGTTACACGTAATAAATAATAATAAAAAAAAAAGCAAAAAACAAAGATTTTAAAATTCAAATGGCATGAAAGTATCAGATAATGTTCATTACATTGTTAGATGACAGGACAGGAAAATAGGTACAATTTATTTTTGTAATTTGAATTAAAAGAACATGAACTATAAGAACCTAGCTAGCTGATGTAGTTCTTCTCATTTGCCTCATGTGTAAGCCTTTCCATCTCATCAGATTTCCTGCTCCCTGAACAGGAAAATAAAAGTATCAATCTTTTTCTGGGCACCTCTTCCAAGGAGAGGTATATTTTCTGAGACAAATAGTTCCTACCAGGCTTCTCTTTATCATACTTGACACCTCTTCTGAATTTAACTTTGTGGGTTGAACCCCCTTAAGGATACTTTTGAGGCAAATCTGAAATCTGTTTATTCCACAGTCTTCTGTGTAACACTTTGCTTAATATTTTTCAGTGCATCCTACCTTCCTACAGCAACAAACAGCACACAGCGTCCTTTCTCTCCATCTGTGAGCTTGTCACTCTGACCACAATTTTTTCAGAATTGTTCTTTGAAAATTTATTTCAGCTAGGAGCAGATACTTTGCCAACATGGTGAAACAATTCATCTTGAAAGCACTTTTAGGTTGTCCAGTCTAGACGCGTGAAGACACTTTTCAGAGATCTGAGGGCTCAAGCCTTGCCTGCTATGCATAGTGGCAGTTGTATGTATAGTAGTTTTCCTAGACCAGATCCTGATAGGACTCAGATGAGAACTGCAATGTGAATGCGACTTCGGCAAAAAAGATAGCTGCTATGAACAGTGAATACATCCTTGCTTTAATGAGGGACAAGTGCCTAGTACCTCATTCTGATTTAGCTCCATAGTAGCAGAATTATTTTAACTTTATTCATAGTGAGGATATGTTATATAAACCTTTGAGGTATGTGGATGCTCAAATGATTAATCTATATAGGAAACTCAAGTTATTGACTTGAATATTTCTGTGATTGATGGATGAATCTGCAATGCCTTCATTTTCAGATACGTTTTTGCATTTAGAAGATAAGCTGGAGACTCAAAGACAGATTAGATGCATTTTCAGTATTGTGTCCCTGAACTTTGAGGCACCTGCAAAAACACATTTATTTCAGATGTGTTACTTACATTTTCCTGTTTCCATGCCATTCCACTTACTCCTACTTCTATCTGAAAAAGGCACTTCCAGGAATTTCATTACAGTATTGGGAAGCCCAATGTACCGGAGCTGAACTATATTCCCAGAACTATTATCAATCTGTCAGTGACAAGGTTTCCTGGAATCAAAACCCCTGCTTTTAATGGCCAAAGGAATGGTGTTAGTCTCTCTCCAGCAAATTGTACTGAAGTATAGTTCACTGGGAAACAATTGTTTAGAAAGCCCACAGGTGTAAGTACCTTACTAAAACCATAGACAGCTAGACAGATCCTAAAGCTAAATACTAGGCCTTTCTGGTACAACTGCAAATATGGAATTTGGGTATAGGAAAGACTGAAGTGAGAATTATGGTAAGGCTGCATCTCTCCATGCTTCAATATAAGAAAAGTTGAAAATACTTTTTTTTCTTTCTGAAAAATTTATAGGCATGAACCTATCATAAATAGAGCAAGACACTAGAACATCTGCATTTGCATCTCTTTTTGCTTCAAATTAGGACAAAGAGATGTAATTTAGGCATTTTTAATGAAATGTGATTTGCAACAAAAATGAGTAATTTAGATGACTGAAATGATATTGAAGTATTAGAAGACCCAGGCTGGATGTGACTCTGGGCAGCCTGGTCTAGTGGTTGGCGACCCTGCCCATGGCAGGGGCGTTGAAACTAGATGATCTTTGAGATCCTTTACAACCCAGACAATTCTATGATTCTATTATATTTGTAATATTAAACGAATTTGAAATAATAAATGTAAAACAAAATATTTTGACACCAATGAAATGAAAAGTTTTCACACTATTTGTGAGAATAAGAAAGTCAGAAGGTTTCCTTTTGACACTGACTTTGTTAAGAAAATATCAATTTCACATTCCTTCAAGACATTTCTGTTATGGGAAAACAGCATTTTAAACAGCAAACCAAATATATATGTGTGTGTGTGTGTGTGTGTGTGTCATGGGGTTATCCAGACCAGTCTATGCCCGTGACAGGGACAGTAGGCCCAAGGGCCCCCCTTCCTGACCCCCCCCCNCTAGATTTCATATAACTCTTTGCTACAATTTTACTCATTTTCACATCAATGTGATCCAGGGTTACACAGTTGTCTCATTCTAGCTCTGACTTTAAATACAGACAGCCAAATCCCTGGGTGAGGGAAACGTTGCAGATGTGGTTGATATACAGAGGGCTTTGACATAGTGTTTTTCAGCAGTTCCATCTTTAGTCATTCACTTCAGTCAGTAGTTTAATACTACTGTTATCTAGATGCATTTTCTTTATGCAAAGTTTATATTACATTGCTTTTCGTTAGTATGTTGTATCCAATATTCATATTTTCCAGTAATATTATCCTGAATTCAGTGTTTCGCAATACTTGTGTTTTGGGACGCAGGCTGAACTTGAATTTCTCTTGGTTCAGAGCTCTCTGAGGAAGGCACTTAATGTAGGTCTCAGAAGTTAGATTTTTTTCCATTAGTTATGAAAAGGTAATATTTTTAATGACAGTTCATGTTTATGAAGATTAAAAAAAAAGTCAGAAACATATATGAAATAAATATGCATACTGACTGAAGATTTTCAAGACAAAAAAATTTTTGTTGAGGATTTATTATTAGCAAATACTAGTCACCAGTTCTGTAACAGTGTAGAGCAAAACTACCATTAGCTAAATCCAAGGCAAAAATGATGCTTGAATATGCCAGCAGAAAAGTGATCCACATGCGGTTTCGTAACTTCACTGAAACAGATTGAAAAACTTCAGTACATCACAACTAGACCAGACAGTGATAGTATGACAGGCAAACCTCCTTATCAGACAAGGAAGGGTAGCCACCTGATAAATAAATGTGTTACATTCAATTCTATTACAGCAGCAATGGAAGTGTGTCACATTAGCTTAGCACTGATTCATTGCATGCCTAAGAGGAACACTGGCAGATTGCTTTAATTAACAGATGTACAAGGACTGCTGATGTTTTCAAAGTGAAATTTCCTTGCCTCATACTGCGTACTGTCAGACTGTCATTCTCAGGTGGCAGAATGACAGGGTATCAGAGGAATAGATCTAAAAGGTTTTCATTCTCAGCACTCTGTCTAAATATCTGTGTTAACAATATGTCCTCTTTCACAAGCACTTTTTATTCTGTGTAGTCTTGAGAAAAAAATGGGAACAACTTCTTGTCAAAAGAAAAAACAGTTGACATTTGGATCTCTTGACTTTTCCTGCAAGAAAAGGAAGATTCATTCTCTGTGATATTCTTTTGCCATTCTTAGCTTCTATGATAAACATTTTTCATATAAACTACCAACTGCTTGGATGAATGTATTTCAAATATAGCTGCAGAACTGTTTACAACTTCCACTCACCTGACCTTGAAAAAAAAAAAAAACATAGATATTATCTAATTTAACACAGACGTCTTCCTTAAATTCAGATTGTAGGTGCCTAGTAAAGCATTTCTGCAGTGGTGGTTATCTCAGTTCCTTAAATATTAATAGATGTATCATTCGATGCTTTTGAAGTTTAGGTGCTTAAATTAGACAGGTGGAACATCCTTCTTTAGAACTTAAAATGTCACCTTGGTACTAGCATTGAAATGCAGTGGCGCACATTTAGTAGTGCACCACTTTTTTTCTAAAACTTGTTATGTTGGACTTAGATTTTAGGTTCAGTTCACATTCTGCTCAGAAATCTAAATTATCAGATACTGGTGTTGTCTATATCTGTGCATTGTGTGTGTCTGTGAGAAAAGGAGAAAGCAAGCTCCTATTTCCCTACCTTAGAAACCACTTCAAAGAAGGAGTTAATCATATCTGGATTAGCCCATCTGTCATACCTTTGTCACATTCAACAAAAGTCAGAAGCAGAGAGAATTACAGGCTTATGTTGCACACTACATTTTCATCACTGAATTTGAAAGAAAGTGACCTTAGATGAGAGTTGATTATGTGCTAATCATGTAGATTTATGCCTCATGCATGAGAGACTTAAAACTAATATCCTATTATATGCTCTGTGTTGGAACTGTTTACAAGTCCAAGGCCTTCAAAGGTATAGTTTTATAAATTTGTATATCTATGTCTCATCCATTTATCTCTCTATCTAAGGCTTGAAGTCTGAAATAAAACATGACTGACAGCAAGAGCACAGTTTATAACTGTTTGTAGGGACATTATGCTGAGTAATCAATGAAGAAGAGCAAAATCCAATCCACTAGTCACAATAATTTTTGTATTTTTCACTCAGTACTTCCCTTTAGGAAGCTGTAATTTGAGAGATGATCTGTATGGCCATGGACATTTTCAATAACTGACAGCTTTATATTTTAATTTCTCTCCGTGCTGTTGAGAAAAAACCATGGCTGAAAATTATTTCTTATAGCGAAAGTTTTTTAGTATAGAAAACCTATGCTCTATTTTGGCAAACAACCAAGAATACTGGTAAAATTGTTGTAGTTTCCCATGGGCTTTGAGCCATTCCGGTTTTTCCACACAGAAAGATGACCTTGATACTTAGAGGTAATACTTGGCAGTTTTCCTGAACTCCATTAACACTTTCATAAAGATGTCTGCGGCAACCAAACAGGTGTGGAAACTTTCTGAGTAGAAAGTTGGTATTAAGAAAATCAATGTCACGATGAAAAATTTTGGAAGACAATATCAGTAAAAAATAAGAAAGAAGGAAAGTAGNCCCCCCCCCCGAAAATGGGAAGGGAAAGGGAAAGGAAAATAAACAGCAGCAGTACAATCTAGGGAAGTAAACTTATTTTACTATGATATGATACAATCTAATTGAAATTGAAACTAATAAATCAAATAAAATGGGAGAGAGAGAGAGTTTTCAGAGCACCTGAAAAAAACCACCTTCGTTCTTCATCAGTCAAAGAAGAAGGAAGAGACCCCCCCACCCTCACCCCGCCAGGGCAAAGATCCCATGACCTTCATGACGTACAGGGACAGGTACCCGGAACTGGGCATTAACACTTTAACTCCCAGTGCACTACATGATGTTATGATGTGGAATACTGAAAACCAAAAAATCACAAAACCATGACAGTGTGTTATCACCTCTGGCTTAAAAATTAATAGGTCACTATGAAAGTAATCCATTTTAGCCTCTTATTTACCTACACAGAAACTATAACAGATACAAAGAACTCAATAATACTATTTGATAGAACAAATTCTCAGCTACAAAACAGTATTTTTCAAGGTAGTCACCACCATTAGCTACGCATTTTTGCCAGTGATCAGCTAGAAAATGCATGCCATGGTTGTAAAATCTGCACCAGTGGAGGTAACCCACTGTTTCACAGGTGCTATGATGACACAGTGGATAGGAAAGTGTTTCCCGGATAATACATCTTTCATGGGCCTAAAGAATGGAAGTCAGAAGGTGCTAAATATGGTGAGCATGGTGTAACAGCCCAATCAAGATAAGCAATGCGCTCCGTGGTCTTTAAACTGCTCCAGGGCCTGGTATTACAGTGTTGCAGGAGAAAGTTTGTTTCCTTCTCTGGCCTGGCTTTGGAAGTTGGAGCCGTCAGCATAGTCATTGTCAAAATGTAGCAGTTCGAGTTTCTGTTTGCTCAGGTTTCAGGAAATCCAGGGTGATTACCCCTGTCCTTTCCCAAAATCCAGTGCGCATCACATTATCCACTGAGGGCTGTGTCTTAAACCTTTTCTTTGATGAGCAATTCATGTGTCTCCACTCTGTGGACTGCCATTCTGACTCTGACTCAAAATGGTGACACCATTTCCAAACACCAATGAAGATACACTCCAGGAAACGGACGTACAATATTTATTTATTTATTTATTTATTTATTTTCTGCATGGAAGAACTGCTTACACACCTTTGCTTCATGTTCACTTCCATGTCAGATGTCATTCTGTCAGCCTGCCCTTCTGCTGCTATCTGTCATATGGCAATAAAATGTAATGGAATTTTATTGGGAAGGTTCTACCTCTACCAGCAAGATCTGCCCCTGATGCTGTGGAATAACATCACAAAATAGTAGAAGGCATTACTCTTTGGAGCAGCTCTTGTATATTTTTTTCTGTAAATAATTATGAAAATTATTCTATTTACCTTATTAATTCCTGAAAAATAATGTTTATGTGTTAAGCACCAAACTAAGTCAACTTTGAGAATGCTGGAGAAGCTTTTTAACAAAACCAATGAGAAAGAATATCATAGAATCATAGAATCATCATAGAATCATAGAATCACAAGTTTGGAAACAACCTGCAAGATCATCTCTCCAGCCGTCCTCCTATTACCATTGCTACCACAAGCTACCAAACCATATCTCGTAGCTCCTCATCCAGATGCCTCTTGAACACTGCCAGAGATGCAGCAAGGTGATGATGCTGGAAGACAAAAATTTGTATCCAAATTATAGTAGACTGAGCATAATATCTCAGTCTTATCCCAATCCTTTTGACGTATTTAATCTATTTGGAAATTAGATAACTGTGAAAGGAGTGAAAAGTATACTTTACAATTATCACTAGATCCAAATTTTTGTATTGAGGAATAGAAGGACACTCCAGTCTGTCTATTCTGTGTCTAGGTGGAGGCTGGTGACAAGTACTGTCCCCCGGGAGTCAGTCTCAGGACCAGTGCTCTTTAACATCTTTATCAAGGACACAGACAGTGGGATCAAATGCATCATCGGCAAGTTTGCTGAGGACATCAAACTGAGTGGCACAGTTGATACAAAAGAAAGAAGGGGTGCCATCAAAAGGAACCTGGACAAGCTTGAGAAGTGATCCCATGTGAAACTAATGAGATTCAACAAGGCCAAGTGCAAGTTGTTGTACTTTGGTCAAGGCAATCCCAGATATGTGTACAGACTAGGAGAAGAACTCACTGAGAATGGCCCTGTAGAGAAGGCCTTGGAGGTTCTGGGGGACAAAAAGCTGGAGATGAGCCAGCAGTGTTTTCTTGAAGCCATGAAGACCCAACTGTATCCAAGGCTTCATCAACAGATGGGTGGCCAGTGGAGCGAGGGAGGTGATATTCCCTCTTTTATCTGCCCTTGTGAGACCCCGTCTATAATACTGTGTCCAAGACTGGAGCCCTCAGCCCAGTCATGAGAGCTGTTGGAGAGAGCCCAGAGTAGGACCACAAAGATAATCGGAGGGTTGGAGCACCTCTACTACAATGAAAGGCTATTGGAGCTGAGGTAGTATAGTCTGGAGATGAGAAGGCTCTGGGAATACCTCATTGTGGTCTTAAAGTACTTAAAGGGAACTTGAAAACGGAAGGGAAATAGACTTTTTACGTAGGCAGATCATGAGATGAAAAGGGAGATCAGTCTTAAAATAAAGGAGGGGATATTTGGATTAGATATCAGGAGAAAGGTAAGGCAATGGAACAGGCTGCCCAGACATGTTGTGGATGCCCCATCCCTGAAGGTGTTCAAGGCCAGATTGAATGGGGCCCTGGCCCTGATATAGTGACTAGAAGGGGTGCTGGAGCTGGATGATCTATAACGTTCCTTCCTACCCAAGCAATTCTATGATTCTATGATTCGGGTTCTGTCATTACCTTTGTTTTGCATAGTGTAGCTATAGAGATTCATGCCAAAAAAAGGATCATGTACAATGAGTCCAGTAATTGTACTAGTTGCATTTATTTTCATACTTCTAAAGCACAAATTCATTTTGGATGTGATTTTTTTTACACCTTCTTTAACTGCTGTGATGGCTCTCACATGGCAGAGTATAATCACACAGAATAAACACAATCTGTGCACCAGTTTGTTTTCTTCATGGATTTTTTTTTTCCTTCTTATTCCTAAAAGGGATGTTTTTACTCTTAAGATGTTTAATGTTAAAGTATGCCCTCAGGCTCTAAGGTACCTGATGTTAGTGACAGTTTTTAGGAGTCAAAATTGCCCATTTTAGAGGAATATAAGGTCAAGAATCACTTTAGCAAAATGAGAAGATGCAAGTCCATGGGTCCAGTTAAGATGCATTAAGGGTGTTGCGTGAGCTTATATAATCATAGAGGGGATCGGAATTGGAGGGAACCCATAAGAATCATCAAGTTCAGCTCCTGGCTCCACACAGGACCAACCGAAAATCAAACCATATTTCTGAGTGCGTTGTCCAAATGCTTCTTGAACTCAGGCATGCTTGGTGTCATGACTACTTCCCTGGGGAGCCTGTTTCTGTACCTGTTCACCCTCTTGAGGAAGAACCTTTTCCAAATACCCAACCTGACCCTTCCCTGATACAGCTCCTTGCTGTTCCCTCAGGTCCCGTCACTGTCACCAGAGAGGAGAGATCAGTGTTGCCCCTCCGCTCCAAAAGTGAGGAAGCTGTAGGCTGTCATGAGGCCTCCCCTCAGTCTCAAAGCTCTGTCAGGGTGGGATGACAGTGGTGTGATATTGACTGGAAGTCAGTTTATAGCGGACACTCACTTCAGTGTCACTTTTACTAGTCTTTTCTTTAACCCTTATCCATGAGCTCTCAGCTCATTATCCATCCGTAGGCAGAGGAACTGATTCTATGATTCTACAACTCAACATATGCATTGTATTGTACCAAATATTTCTTGTCAACTTTGAGCTATGCAACTCTTCCTCAGACACTGGCATGCGATGAGTTTATTTCCCCATTTCCTCCTCCTTTTTTTTTTCTGCTTTACGTCTGTTTTCTTTATCAGCTTTGTTTTTAAATCCTTCTAAATCCCTCCAAATAAATTACTTCATTTATTTTTGTCAGCTGGTTTCAACTCAACTTTTAACTAACGCAAATGTGTTGCTGGCATTGATATAACCTACAGCTCAGTGGAAGGAAGAATTGATGCAGGTCTTCAGAACCTCGGGTACATCACCTTCATATGTGTAGGTGACTGACTTATCACATGTAACAGACTAAGTCTCGTGAGAACCTCTTGTCATATGTGCCATGGAATTCTACGCATGGAATATAGACAAGTTTCAGTTAAAAATGTTCTTAAAATAAAAGGCAGCTTTAAGATGAATGTTTCTGGAGTTCCAAAACTGCATCAGAGTGGCATAAAACAAAAGCCTCAGGCTTTCCTAGTTATATTTAATTAGAAAAAATCTGACTGATTAATTGAAATGCATATATATTTTTTAATCCCACATTGATCCTTCGTTAATTTTTTGTTAGGAGATTATTACTGTTTAAATGCTTTTGTATCTAGATTGCTAGATTACCAAAGCAACTGGTTAGTCTGACTGACACCTTGGCATGAATATAGCCTGAATCCATGATTATTTTAAATTGTAGTCCTAGTCAGACATCTCTTTGTTTCTAATCTCCAGTGGGGGTCCACTTCGTATGAAAGCACTGAGTTACAGAATGCATGATTATCTTTTCAGGTTGCTAACATTCAAATACCAATTGTGCTCAAAATAGTAGACTGTTTAGTTTGCATAACAAAGAATATCATCACCTAGTAGAATGAATCATGGTTATGAGTCTGTGTGCATATGTAGCTGTATATTTATACAGAATCGGAAGCTAGGACCAAGCTATATCAGAGGGAGAAAGCCAGAAAGAAATACAGGGATGTGTAAAATAATCAATGGAGATGTCGAAAATGAGTAGTGAATTAAGAAGTCATTTAAATTTGTTCACTCTTAAAGGTGATATTTTTTCTACCCTGATGCTCTTGTAATTACATGGAATATTCACCAGTGGATTACTCTTTGACATTTTTGATTGTGCCACAAATTGCTGAACTTACAACTTCTTGCACAAAGATTTGCTTTTATTTTCTGAAAATCATTGTTGAAGTAGAAGTGTTGAATATTATACTTTTTTTCCTACATGCAACAATATTCTCAGACATCATCAGCAGTACAATGTGCTTGACCACTTCAGCTATTTGCAAGGGGACAAGGAAGATAGCAGGAATGTGCAGTGATTTTCTTGAGGTTGCAATAGATATTCACTGTTTCTGACAGCATCTAATAATATACATTGCTTCTACTTTTGTTAACTTTTTTAAAGCAGAAATTTTTAAAGAACACCTTTGATTTTAGCAGCCTATGAGAATAAATGTTCTGATTCAGCATGGTATTTTCCTGATTACTGCAATTTAGACAAATATTTGAGAACTGTGCTGAAGCTGTGTCCTTTCAATTTCATTTCATTTTAGCTGTAGTACTGTAAAAGAAGAATAAAACAGCAACAAATTAAGCCCTAAATGACAAACATGTCTCTTTAATAGAAAAGGAGAAAATGTGGCTTTTTTTAATAATTGTAAGCAATTGGCAATATCATTGCAATATGAATAAAAGTAATGTGATGCTTTCCAAATTGTGCAATAACAAATCATCAGACTAATTAGTCTGAAACATGCCCAGTTTCTCAATTTTTGCAAAAAATTCAGATAATGTCAATCCTTAAGTGATTGTGTAAGAATATTTTATTTGACCTGCATTTGATTTTAGAAACGTTCATCAATCATTAGGTAGAAAAAGCACAGCAGGTACTCTGGGAATTATAAAATTCCATAGGACTTTCTGAAGTTTTAACAAAATATCAGCAACAACACAGTATAGTATTGTCATAACATAGCTCATGATGATTTGTATCCATCTGTCCCATCTATTCCTCACATGAAATACATGAGTAAATATATACATCATATATAAGTATGTATTAAAGAATCTGTTTATAAATTATACAAATCTCTGCACCCAGATCCTATGATATGAAATCTTGAGGTACTGCAAGTTCATATTATAGAAATTCTGAACTTTGTAGAGAATATTTACTGACCTGATGGGAGGCAATTTTTATTATTGCCATTGTTAATTTGATGAATAAATTAATAACAGTGTTAATGTGTTAATGAAAATATATTTTAAACAAATAGTCTAATGTTATTAATTTAGTAATTTTAACTTATGTTGATTCTAATATTTTCATAATGTTGTAAATCTGTTTCAATGGTTTAAGCCATCTGCCTGCTGAAGCAGTTATTTTCAGCTTTTTTTTTTTTTAAGTACTTACATTATAAAATACTCCTGATGAGAAACTCAGATTCAGTCATGTAGTTCTATATATCTCAATTTGTTAATGGTTATCAGGAACCTCTTCTGCAATAATACTTAAAATATGATAGACCCTAATAAGGTTAGTACAGAACACCAAAGTCAGCTTCAACACAAAAGGTCTGAAGAGTATAAAGTTAAAAAGGACAGAAATGCAAAAAAGGGGATGGTGGTAGGAAAAGGAGATCAGTGAGATCGCAATTACAGAAGGTACCAGTGGGCAAATACATTCTTAGCCTCTCTGGTTGCTTGAATGACTTTTCATTTATTTATTTATTTATTTAAATGTTTGAATATACTGTAGTATCCATCATCATGTTTATGCCAGTAGATAACATCCACAGTCTCATCTGCTACACATATCCATAGCCCCTTTATTTTGTAACTGTACAAAATACATTATTTTATAAAGTAAAGTAGATGAACAGCAATTTCCAAAATTGAGTTTGAATGAAGAAATTTCTATGAGAATATGTGAGATCTGGGGAGATTGTTCAAAATTGGGCAAGTAATATATGTACTTCACATGCATAAGAAATTGTGAGGAAAACTATGAATAGCTGAGTTGATATCAAAGATGGAATCAGAGAGAAAACAAAAAGTCAAAAAGTCAATGTAAAGATAGAAAGGAGAGATAGAACATACAAAGAAACAAAAAGACTTGAATCAAAGAAGATGAAAACGAAAAGATTCAATGAACATGATGGGATCAAACCAAGGGCTGAGACACACTTGATTTGGCACCTGGAGAACTCAGCAACTCCATTTGGTTTGAGCTTTTGACTTTTGGGAAGAATAATGTGAAGGATGTTTTTCTAAATAAAAGAGAAGTTGAATGAAAGCATCAGATCAAAGATAAAAATGTTGATTTAAAAAATGTTGTTAAAAACAAAACAAAAAAAAGACCAGTGGTTTAGATATACATAATTTACAAGAGATTAAAATATTTTCTGAGACTGTAGAACAGTGATTTCAGAATCTTACTGTTCAATACTATTGGAATAATTATATCTTAGGCTATATCTGGGTTTAATATGCCAAATACACATATTAGGTGATGGTTTGCTATTTTTGTAACAAACACTGAAAGCATCTGTGATTCAGACATCTATATCTGAACAAGCTAACCTAGTTAATATAGTCAATGGAGTTGGGAAATGATACATCTCTTAGTAACATTGGCATTTTAAATAGATTTGATGAATCACAAAAGACAAAAACCCTATTTTTCTCCACCAACTCCGGGGAGAACATAGAGTAACTTTTTGGAAAAGATTAAGGGAGTCATGGATTCAGACAAAAATTTGTAATTAATCATGTATCTAAGTAAGATGATAAAATAATTGTAAGTATGAGATACTGACTTGAAAATAACATATATTTCGAGTGCCTTTAATTCATGGGAAAACTAATAGCAAAATCATAATGTATGTTTGGTAGTACGTTCCCAAATCCCTCTGGTAAAATGAAAGGTGAAAGAAATCACATTCATATGAAGAAAGAAAGAAAGAGTTTCAAGAATTTTCCATAATTGATTATTATTTTTCAAAAAAAAAAAAAAAAAAAAAAAATTGGTACCAAAACCATGATAACCTGGAAGAAGAGTTGCTTTTTTTAATTACTCCTGAAAAGTTTCAGTGTTGTAGCACAGCTGTAAGAAACAGATCGTTTACTATTTAATATGCTTAACATGTTTACCTTTTTGTTATATGCTACTCTTGACAAAAAATTATTTAGTGTAGATGTAAAAGGAAAGAATGTATTAGAAGAATTTTTGCATTAGCAGATTTTTTTTATTGGGCATATGTAGGGAGGTTTTGGTAATGGGTGAGGAGCTGCAGAACTGACGTCTGAGCAGAGTTCAGCAGCCGCCCTATGTCAGATCAGAGCTAGCTCTGGATGGCTCCAAAAAGTACACACAACTGGTTAGAGCTGAGGCAATGAGTGATGCTGGTTGTGCCTCTGGGAGAGCAGATTTAAGAAATGGAAAACTGCTGTGCAACAATAGATGGGAGAGGGGAGAGAGAACAGGTTAAAGAAGCAGCCCTGAAGACACTAAGGTTACTGCAGAAGGAGGTGTTCCAGGCGAGGAGCAGAAGTTCCCTGTAGCCTACAGGAGGACCATGGTAGAGCAGGCTGTCCCCTGCCGCCCATGAACACCACATGGAGCAGATCTCCATGTGCAGCCATGGAGGAGACCACAGTGTAGCAGTGGATGTGGCCAGAAGGAGGTACAGCCCATGGAAAACCCCTGCAGGAGCAGTGCCCATGACAGAGCTGTAGCCGGTGAAGAGGAGCCTGTGGTGGAGCTGGAGGACTAGGGGAGCTGCTGCCCATGGGAGACCTATGCTGGAGCAGTTCATTCTTGAAGGATGGAATCCATGGTGTGGACACATAATAGAGCAACTGAAGAACTGAAGTATGTGGGAAATCCATGGAGAATCAGTGTGGGAAGGATAGCATCCCATGGGAAGGACCCCATGCTGGAGAATGGGAAGAGTGTGCAGATGAAACAGCAGAAAAGACAAAGCATTACAAACTGATTGCAACCCCCATTCCCCTGCACTACTTGAGGGGGGAGAGGGAGGGATGGAATGAGGGAAGGTGTTTTCGGTTTGTTTCTAGTTTCTCACTGTTATAGTTCATTATCAGTAGGTAATACATTGCTTTATTCAGCCTATGCTTAGTCTGCTTTTCTCCTGATAGTAACTGGTTTGTGATCTCCCTGTCCTTATCTCAACCCTTGAGCCTCATGTTTTCTCCCTCTGTTCTTTTGAGGAGGAGGAGGGGTGAGAAATTAGACACTCTACTGAAGTCTCATTTCCTCTATAAAATAAGGTATGAAAATTCTTGGATATTATTCCTCAAGTTTATTCATCTTATCTCCATTGATTATACAAGAGCCTACTTATACCACTAGACAATAGTAAGTTGAGAGGTATAAAAAATGGATAAGTAGTAAGTAGCAAAAGTAGTTGAGATTAATCTATCTGGAAATAGTAAGATTATTTGACTAGGTTTCTTACCACAATAAATAATCCTAAATGACTAAAATTATCATTATATACCAATTCCTGCTTATTGCTCTCACATGAGTCACATTATATATCTCTAAATATGGAATATCTTGTTTTTAAGCTTTCTCAAACTGGTAAGAATTAGAAATGCAAGATACCCAAAACATTCAGCAATTACAAGTGGATTCCATCCAGAATACTGTCTGTAGGAAGGCATACACAGTCTGCTGAAATCACAGATTTATTTGTAGCCAGTGGGAGGTTTGATTAGGAGTCGTCACAACTAATATTGGCATGAGATTTAAAGTAAAATGTTAGAGAATAATGTTAGAGATAAAGAACTTGTATTTCATTTTTCAAGTGAAGGCAACAGTTTTACACCATCATCTTTTTGCCAGACTCAAAATAATCCATCTTGTTAGCTTGCTAACACATCTCATTGCAAATACTGAGAGAACTGAAATTCGTCTGAGTCACAAGCAAGGACTGACATCTTGCTCCGTGTCCCTAATAGTCAAAGGGTTGCAGCACGTCATTTACAGGCCAGTGAAACCCAACCAGCTGGGTAAAGTTGTCTTATTTTGTGACATTCTCTAGTTCAACAGAAAGGGGAGTAACCTGAGGCCTTCTTGGAAAGTGATCTATTTACAAGTGCATTTTCTTCTATTCCATTCTAGCTCACTGTGATCTTCAATGAGATCTTAATCCAAGTGCTATTCTATTCATAGAAGTAAGGCTGCTTTGAGTGGTAAAGATGAGAGACAGAGAAGAAAGGACCTGATATTTACCTTACCTCCTTTAGTACAGTGAATTATTGTCAAATGAATTGTCACATGAATTACTGAATCAAGACATGATTGAGCCCCACAGCTGGATTCTTTCCTGCAGCACCTCTCCCTTTTAAGAACTAAATTGCAATGCATTTTTCCACATCTCGAATATGCAACAAGTGATGTGTTCTGAAGTTTAAAGACACATACCGGAGAATGTCATGGAAAAGATATTGTGTGGCGACTCATAGTTACGTGTAAAATTCATCTGCATTATCTGCCCTACAGAATCATTGAACATGAGTCTTTCATTGAAAGCAAGCACTGCACTCGTCAGAATGTGGTGTGGGAAGAGGTGATGAAAGAAGAAAGGTGAATCACATCCTTTGTCACTTTATACCTGCTTCACACAAGAAAGAATATTTTTTGTTTTAATCTAAATTAATTAGTGCCCTTGGATTTTGGATGTTGTAGACAGAATCAGCTAGAGTTTATTAATAATTAGTGATCTTCCAGTGGGACACACCTCTTGTATTGTATGTATAAATAAACTACTGTTGTGAGTCCTGAATATGTTTCATTTCACACCTATCTACTTAATGATATTTATTAGTGTCTCTTGTAATGGCATTATTGTTCTCAAAATATCGTGTCCTTTTCCATCCTGCATGCTATTTGCCTTTTTACAAAGATGTTTACTTCCTAGGAAATATTTCCTATTGTTTTGTTAGGGTTTTGGAAAGGCTCAGCTCTCTCCCTGAACCATCACTTGTAGCTGACATTAACAAGAGTTGATAGTAGCAGTCAATAACTTCATCAGAATCTTTGCTCCTTTCAGGAGTGATCCTTTTGTTTCCTTTCATCTTATTTCTGCCATTTCATTGCAGCTATAGAGCAGAGAAGGGTCAGCTCTGCCTCCTGCTTGTTCTCACTACTCCTAATTTGCCAGGGATAAAAAGTACTGCAGAAGATGGAAAAAAGTACTGTATAATGCAGGGCAATGCTCTGCTATTGCATATAAGCCTCCACTTTACCACCTGTAAGATTCTCATGTAAGGGAGTGTCTGATCACTGGGTACTACCACTTTCTTACAGATGAATGCACTTGTCCTGTAGATGAATGCAGACCAATTAAAAATACCGAGAACTTTCTGATTTGTGATTGGAGCTGGAGAGGAACCACAATTTTTGAAACAGGTTGTAAGTTTTTCTCTTGGTTGCAGAGACCATACCCTGGTTGAGTTTGTGATCTCAAGGAATGTGGACCTTGCAAAGAATGGAGTCAAGACCCTGAACTTTAAAAGAGTGAACTTCAGTTTGTTTAAGGAACTGTTGAATGAAATCTCCTGGGAAGAAATCCTTAGAGACAAAGGAGTGGAACAAAGCTGTCTACTCTTTAAGGAGGCCTTTCTGAGAGCACAAGTGCTCTCAATCCCTCAGAATAAGAGAGCAGGCAGAGGAGGCAGGAAACCAGCTGTATGAATCCTTCTTTGTTTTTTCTGGCTCAAAGCTTGCTTCCTGAGGTACTTCTTGTGATAAGACTGTAGGAGATGAGAGGTGGGTGTTGCCATGTGGCAATCAACATCGCTGTCTGGACAATTTTACATTTGAAAGCATTTCTTTGGAGCTGTTTGCCTTCGGGAGGGAGTGCTGAGGGCTGTTTACTGGACTGTTTACTGGAAGATCTCTCCTATGACCAAATAAATCCTGTCTGCTATGGGAGATTGTAGGGTGATACCACTGTATCCTGTGAAGACAAGATACAAGTTGACGCCTCCATACTCCCTCTTATCTGCTGGCAAGGCCTGGGAACGAAAGGAATTCCTGCTGAGATCCAAAAGCCAGAAGCTGTCACTCCAAAAATAGCTGACTTAACCACTTTGGACTTATAAATACTGCCATTGGAAATCATCACGGTATTTGCAAATCATCGCCGCCATCGCCATGGTCACCTTCATTGTCAACAGAACAACACCAACGACCCACCTCTACTGAAGACTGAACTACGAACCAGGCTGGACCCTTGGTGGTGACTATCTCCCTCTTGCTACCTATAAAGACTCCTTGCTTCTATTTCCTATCTTTCCTATCGCCTGCCTTCCCTTCCCCATCACTCTAATTCGTAATAGTGTCCGTTCTCCCCTTCCCCATCTCCCTGATTAAGATTTGTAATAAACTGGTCGGACCAACATTTGAACTGTTGTTTCTTAATCTCGCCATCGGGTATACCTCTTCTCCCTCCTATAAATTCGAGCAGGACACCAGCATGGTTTGGAAAGGACCTGCTGATCAGACTGAGAGAAAAGAAGGTCAAGTACACACAATGGAAGTAAGGGCATGTCACCTGGGAAAAAATACAGGGGTTCTGTCTGGACATGCAGAGAATGGGATTAGGAAAGCCAAGGCACAGATGGAACCGAACTTGGCGAGGGATGTTAAAAACAACAAGAAGGGATTCTACAGGTACATAGGTCAGGAGAGACAGGCCTAAGAGAGTGTACCTCCTCTGCTAAATGGCTCAATGTAAATGGCTCTATGTCCAGGTTGATGGCTGGTAACGAGCAGTGTTCCACAGGGGTCCGTCTTGGGTCTGGTACTCTTTAACATCTTTATCAATGATATAGATGATGAGATTGAGCACACCCTCAACAAACTTGCTGATGGCACCAAGCTGAGTGGTGAGGTTGATGCGGGAGAAGGAAGGAATGCCATCCAGAAGGACCTTGATAAACTTGAAAGGTGGGCCCTTTTGAACCTAATGAGGTTCAACAAAGCAAAGTGAAAGGTTTTGCACTTGGAACAAGGCAATCCCAGCTATGTATACAAACTGGGAGAAGAACACTCTGAGAGTAACCTGCTGAGAAGGACTTAGGGGTCCAGGTTATTGAAAAATTTAACATGAGCCAGCAGTGTGTGCTTGGAGCTCAGAAGGCCAGTGGTATCCTGAGTTACATCAGAAGAGGGGTGGCCAGCAGGACAGGGAGGTGATTTATTCTTCCCTTGTGAGGACCCATCAGGAGTACTGTGTCAAAGTCTGGGGCCCCCAGCACAGGAAAGACGTGGAGCTGTTGGAGAGGGGTCAGAGGAAGGCCGCAAAGATGGTCCAAGGAGTGGAGCACCTCTCCTGTGAAGATAGGCTGAAGGAATTTGTCCTGGTCAGCCCGGAAAAGAGGAAGCTTTGGGGACACATCTTTGCAGCCTTCCAATATTTAAAGGGAGTTTATAAAAATGAGGGAAATCAACTTTTTACAAGGGTAGATTGTAATAGGATAAGGGAAATGATTTAAAACTAAAGGAAGGGAGATTTAGATTAGATGCTGGGGGAAGTTTTTTGCTGAGAGAGTGGTGAAATGCTGGAACAGGTTGCCCAGAGAGGCTATGGATACCCCGTCCATGGAGGCGTTAGAGTCCAGGTTGAATGAGACCTTTGGCAATCTGATCTAGTACTTGATCTAGAGGCTGGCAACCCTGCCTGTGTCAGGGGAGTTGGAACCTGATGACCCTTGGTGTCCCTTCCAACCCAAGCCATTCTATGATTATATGATTCCATGATTCCATGACCACAGGCACATGCGTAAACTCCAACTTATACCTGAGAAATGAAATAAAATGCCTTTTCATGAAATTGTGGAAAATTCACTTTTCAGCAAAGAATTTTGATTCCAAAGTCAGTCTTGACATTATTTATTTTTAAAATAATGCCTGCAAAATTATATAGTAGAATTTTTTTTAACAAATCTCTCTTCTCCAACCAGAAAAACAAAAACCAGTATAAAATGTGATTACATTAGTATATTTTGTCACTATGTATCTTTTGTCTCTAGGTGTAAGACTCAGTTTCATGTATTTCATATTTTATATTCAACGTATCTCATGTTTTGTTTAGGAAATTATGATTATGACTGAGTTTACGGTGGTGGGATTTTTTCATTTCTCTGTAGTAAAATTTGTCTTCAGTTTTTAAAGAGCATGTTCTCCGCTGGGGCAATAAAAATTGAATTATTTTGCTGTGTACTCAAAAAAGTGAATGTTTAAAGTTTTCGCTCAATATCCAACAGGTTCTTAGCTCTTTCATCCATATGAAATACCTGCTGTTGTACATCGCTATGTGCAATTTCCATATTGAGGAACACTAGAGGGAAGACTATCAGTATTTTATTAATCCTGGTTCTGAAATGTGGATTTGTACAAGTGTAGTTACCCAGTGCTAGGAAATATGAATAACATTTTGATGGTATAGATTAGCTGCATACTGATCAAGACCCTTTCAAATAGAAGATGCCAAGTTTATGTCATACTTATACAAAATTCACCATGTGATTGTATGCATTGTTCTACCTCTTGCAGTTTGGATGCCAATGGCATCCTGAGCTTCATCAGAAAAGGAGTGGCCAGCAGGGACAGGGAGGTGATTGTCCCTCTCTATTGTATCCATGTGAAGCCCCATCTAAAATACTGCATCCAGGTCTGGGGCCCCCAATACAGGAAATATATGGAGCTGTTGGATGGGGTCCAGAGGAGCACTATGCAGATAATCAGAGGGCTGGAGTGCCTCCCCTGTGAAGACAGGCTGAGGGAGCTGGGCTTGTTCATGCTGGGAATGAGAAGGCTGAGAGGACACCTCACTGCAGCCTTCTTGTATTTAAAATGGGATTATAAAAAGGAGGGGAGTCAATTTTTTACTAAGGTAGATAGTGATAGGACAAGGGGGAATGGTTTTAAGCTCAGAGAGGGAAGGTTTAGACTGGATGTCACGGGGAAGTTCTTTACAGAGAGAGTGGTGAGGTGCTGGAACAGGCTGCCCATAGAGGCTGTAGATGCCTTGTCTCTGGACGTGTTCAAGACCAGGTTGGATGGGCCCCTGGGCAACCTGGTCTAGTACCAGATCTGGAGGTTTGTGGCACTGCCTGTAGAGGTTTGGAACTTGATAATGCTCAGAGTCCCTTCCAACCATTCTCCAACCATGAATGCATTTCAAAAACAAAAAGGAAACCAAGGTTATTTGATACTTCTGTAACCTCTTTACTAAATGTTCAGATGCTTGCATTTGCTTTTATAGGAGAAGTAATTCTTTATATGCAGTAGCTTAAACTAAATGAGTAGATTTTCAGTATTAACTGTTTTTCTTTGCTGTCTTAACTACTTTCATGTAGCTAGGCAGAGAGGCACACAGAAAATCTATTTTAAAATCTACAGTGGCTGCACAATTAGATATTTGCGCAATGTTTTCCTTCTTTGCACATTCAGCTTTGACCTTTGTCAGTTACCAAGTACATAATTCTGTCTTAAAATGAAACACCCAAGAGATAGAAAGAGGGTTCCAACAACTTACAGGTATGACTTATCTAGAGAGACAGTGAGGGAAACAATGGCCTTTTTTTTTGTGGAATCATTCTCTCTTCTGATTTGTTTTAGTTAATATTCACCTGAAAACTGTAAAGGTGAAGACTTGCTGCTCATGGTCCAAGCATATTGCAAAGCCATATATGCACTTGTGAATTATACCTTTCAAAACATCCCAACATCCTCCCTCAGCTCTTCATCATATTCTTCCAAAGAATGAGGCTATTCATATCTATTTTTAAATTTCTGTAGGATGTTCTGACTGCAGAATGATGACTATATTTCAGTTGAACGGACACAACAGTGGAATAACGTACAGGCTATTTAAATAAAGCTCATCCTTTGTCTTCTGTGGTTCTTTTTTATTCTATTCCCCAGCCTTATACAAGAGGAATGTGTGGCAGTGCATTTTCAAGTTTTAATACCTGAGTTCTGTCAGAGCAGAGGAAATTGAGTGCTTGTGATATCAAAACTTGTGATATCAAAAAAGAAATTAATGATTTCTCCCTGGGTAGTGAGGCCTCAGCTTTTTATGATCACCTTAAAAATCAATTGGAAATCAATGCAGGTCATTAAAACATAGACATAAATATGCTATCTGCATGAAATACTGTCAAAATAAATAGGCATAATTGCTTCAGTTTTCTGTGGATTTAAGATATACACAGTGCATATATGTACAGTAAAATTCTGTAATGAAGTCAAATGCACAAGTGAAGTGAAATGTAAATTTGAAGGCACCGGTCACTTTCTAAGTACCACTACTAAGTGCAGAGGAGCAGGCAAATCCAAAACATCAGAAGTCAGGCAGGTGGAGTGGAAGGCCAGCTTGTCTGAACGGGGATCTTCTTCTAGAGCTTAGGTGGAAAAAGTATGTCTACTGGAAGCAAGGTCAGGCAATATGGGAGAACTATAGGGATGCTGTGTCCCTTCGTAGGAAGAACATTTGCGCAGCCAAAGCTCAGCTAGAGTTGAAGATGGCCAATATTGTGGGGTACAATTAAAAAGTTTTCTTTTTTAAATATGTTAACAGCAAAAGGAAGATCAGAGAGAACATTGGTCTGTTACTGGATGAGAATAGTCACGTTACAAACAGAGACATAGACAAAGCAGAGACATTTAATGCCTTCTTTGCCTCTGTCTTCAACACCAATTATGAGCTCTGGCATGCGAGGTGCTCTGTTCTGGAGGACAGTGACTGGGTTAACAGTAAACTTCCAGCCAAGTCTGAACATGTGCCGGGTTTGCTGCTCTATCTGGGTGCATATAAGCCCATAAGGCACAATGGGATCCACTCCAGGATACTCAGAGAGCTAGATGATATCATTGAGAGACTTCTCTCAATTATTTTTCAGTGGTCTTGGGAATCTGGAAAGTTCTCAATTGACTGGAAGCTAGCAAACATTGTTTCAATTTTCTGGAAGGGCAAGAAAAAAGATCCTGGTAATTACAGGCCTGTCAGTCTCTTTGCAGTGCCTGTTAAAATTACATAGAAAATTACGCTGGGAGTTCCTGAAAAACGCATGAAGGACAATGTGGTCATTGGTTAAAGCCAATGTGTTCATGAGGGGAATGTCCTGTTTAACTAACTTAATTCCTTTTTATGACAAGGTCACCCATGTAGTTGAACAAGGGAAGCCAGTTGATGTTAGCTTTTTGGATTTCAGAGAAGCTTTCAGTACTGTTTCTCACAGTATTGTCCTGGACAAAATGTCCAGCATACAGCCGGACAAAACCATAATGTGATGGGTGAGCAACTGACTGAGGGATTGGGCCCAAACTTAGATAATCATTTATATTTTCCCAACCACTTCATTGGTTCGTAGCATGACATTCAAACTGTTGCAAAATGGTACTACTGTGGAAGGTATTATTGATAGCATTGTTAATTATTTTGGCTTAAAATAGGTTACACAAGAGGCAATAGATATTACCTGTAAATTATTGTACAGGATGTTGAAAAATATTATTTTTCCTACTAAGCAATATTGCTATGGATACACTGCATTGTAGTAATGCATTTCTTACTGTAAAGAGTTTTTATGTTATCACTACCAAATTCTCATTCAGTTGCTGATACATTTGAAACCATGAAAATAATCCTTATGTCATGTTTTAATTTGAACTCATGTCTTCAAAATTACACAGTCTACCACATTAGATGAACCATGTATGCCAGTCTTCATTTTTAAACTTATACACACAGAAGTGCATTTGTTGAAGAAAGATATTGGTAACTAAGACTCAAATATTAACATCCAGTACTTAAGTATTGATATATTGACTCAAATAATTATAATTTCTTTACTCTGAGATAGATTGCATTTTCACTCAGAAATACAAAACAGAGAGCTAAGAAATATGTCCTAAAGTTATTTTCAAAGAATTGTCCTCAGAATTCGCACAAAAATTTAAAGTACATAGACTGATTCATGAATTTTGAACATGTTGATCAAACATTTGAACTGAAGTATCAAAACAAACTTTGCTAAAGAGATAGGGAAACTCGGGGGAAAAGTTCACTGAGAAGAGACACTATTCACAGACTTTCAACAAGAAAGAGCCTTTCTCAAAATCCCAGCCTGAGTGGAGAATGCATAATAGTCAGTATTGCTTACTCCAACAGCTAAATTTACAAGAGCTTCTCCAAAAGTAATGCCTCTTATTTTATTATGTTGGCCCACTACATCAGAGGCAGATGTTGGTGGAATGACAGTAGAGGCTAAAGCTTCCCACCAAAATCCCATTATGTTTTGTTGCCATGCAACAGATGACAGCAGAGGGGCAGCCTGACAAAATGGCATCTGACAGGGAAGTGCAGATGAAACAAAGGTGTGTAGCTGAATTTCTCCATGTCAAAAAAATTGCACCCACTGACACTGACCAATGCTTGCTGAATGTTTTTGGAGGTCAAACAGTGGATGTGAGCACAGTGAAGCAGTGGATGGTGTGTTTCGGCAGTGGCTACAATACGTCACCTCCACTGGTGCAGTTTTTTTGAGCACAACATGCAGTCTCTTGTTCATTGCTGGTGAAAATGCACAACTAAATGGTGATAATGTTAAAAAATAGTGTTTTGTAGCTGCGAGTTTGCTCTCTCAAATAGTGCTATTGTGCTCTTTGTATCCAGTCTACTTTCCATGGAAATAAATATGGAGCATTACTTTTCAGAGCCACTTACTTCTAATTTCCATGTTTGTACTCCGCTATACAGGAGACCATAGGCTAATGTATCTATCTTACAAGAAAACCCATTTCTAACAGGATCATTTCATCATTCCCATCTGTAATGTGTTCAGTTTTCTCCACATCTCTCTCAAACTGATATATTTGCAACCTGGTTCTTGTCTCTCTTCACCTCCATCTTACCAACATATTTCCGTTAGGACATACCGAATAATTTCACCCAGAAATAATTTTAGGAAACCTCACTGCTTGCTGCCTTTCATTTCACAAAGGAGAGGACCCTGAGCCATAGTGGAATGAGTTTCATACGGGTGACAGCTTTTCTTAGCAAAGAGCTAATGCTCTTAATGTCTTAAAATATCTAGGTCTGATTCTCTTGCAAGGATCTTATATAATCTGAATTAAAAATGCGTAATATGTGTATGGTTCCCTACAGGTGGAGATAACTGCAGGAAGGCAGATGGGATTAAATGAATCTTATAAAAATAAGCATTCTTCCTGGAGAGTTATTGACTAGTAACTGTATCAGATTACAACAATATTTGCTAGTGTTCAAGAGATAATGGGAAAATGTCAAATCTCTTTGGGTAGTTTTGTAGTTTACAGAATTAGAAGTTTAAGTTTAAATTTTGATTAAATATTTCCTATCAAAATTGTTGGGCATCAAATTTTCTGCCAGATTCCCATCTAACTTTGGGAGTTTAGCATCTGCTGAGCACATTCAGTTCATTTGGTCATGGGAAGAGCATCACTTGAAGTGACATTTGGCTACTAACAATAAAATAATTTAAAAATATACATCAAGGCAGAAATAAATGAAATCTTGAATTACATAGACATTGTAGATACTGTAGCCTAAGTAAATACAATCCTACCATCAGAGTTTTATTGCACGTATCAGAGTCTTCTTTTGTGTACATAAGTCTACAAACCCAATCTATGACAATATGCATTATGTAATACTTGGAAAACTTTATTATGCCAGCTGGTGCTACTAACATAAAATAAGTCTTCTAAAAAAGACAAGCAGGGACTTCAAAAATTAATGCAGCTAAAAATGAGGTTTTTTATTTCTTGTAATTGTTCAGAAATGCAAAGATAATGTGTATCAGGAATTGGAAGATAATCCTGAATATTACATGTATTCCAACATCCTAGCTTCCCTTACAGAGCTAAGCACTGTGCTATCTCTTCTGTATTTGGCATTGGTCAAATATTTTCTATGGATATTGTACTCCTTCAGCACTTGCTATAGTAGCCCATTATTTTTCTGCTCTCAAATTCAAGTAATGTTTAATCATGGGCTATTGTCTTTGTCTCAAATTTAATTAAACTCGCCATAGCAGATTTCCCTTTCTCAGTAGTTGAATATGCACCAAAATACAGAAATACAGAAAGAACAATTCTGATCAACCTCACGAAAGTGATAATCGTCTCTTCTCACTCTCAGGAACTGATGCATTAAGCACAGCAGAGCCAGATGGTCAAGAGAGGTGATTCTCTCACCACATTTACCATTTGTGCAGCTTCACCTTGAATATTCTGTGCAGTTCTGGACTCTGCAATATGGAAAGGATATTAAGGTCCTTGAAAGCATCCAGAAGAGGGCAGAAGGGCTGGAAGGCATACTCTGTATGGGGAGGCTGAGGACACTCGGATTGTCTAGTCTGGAGGAAAGGAGGCTGATAGATGACCTCATTGCCCTCTACAACTTCCTGAGGAGAAGTGCAGAGAGAGGTGCTAGGCTCTTCCCCCGGTAACTGACAGGACACACAGGAATAGCACAGAGATGTGTCAGGGGAGGTTCAGACCAGACATTAGGAAACATTTCTTTACCGTGAGCATGATCAAGCTTTGGAACAGGCTTCCTAGAGAGGTGATTGATGCCACATGCTGTCCCATCTCAAGCAGTGGGTAACTGTAAGGTAACTTTTTAATTCTCTGTGAGGTAACTAGGAGTAATAACAATTATTCTAGAGTTTTAAACAAATCACAAATTTACTTAATACTCAGTGGAATTACAACACATTAGCTTGGCTAAACTCGCAACATTACTACTTTTATGTGCCAGCAACAAATTCAGAGACAGAGAAAGAGGCAGAGAGAGGTGAGAAAATGAGAGAGAAAAGATATTTCCACCCTTGGATCCAGTGATGGTTTCTGCTCATAGTGGTAGTCCTCCAATGGTGGGCACTCACAGAAAACTTGAGTTTATGTCTTTTATAAACTAGTTCACACACACTCAGTCCTTTTTCTAGGAGCTTCCAGAAGGGAGTGTGCTCTCCCCCCTCCCTCACCGTAAGTTAGTCCCTGAAAAGTGCTATCTGGCCTTCACAAAGTAACTGCAAAATCTCTCTTCTTCTGCTGAGTGTTTGAGACATTAAAACTATTTTAGCGATCCAATTTCTTATTTATGCCTGTCAGGGTTCACGAAACATGTGGACAACACTCTGATTAATATGCTCTAAATTTTGGTTAGCCCTAAACTGGTCAGGAAGTTGAACTAGATAGTCTTTGAATGTTCTTTCTAACTGAAATCTTCTTTTCTCTTCATCTTATCCTATCCCTTCCCATTCCGTTCACTGGCCTCTCAGAGAACTCCTGTATGAGTCATTGTACTTAATACCCACTCACCCTCTGCTGAGGGTGCAGTAAGAATAAACAAAACTCTGCAATCACAGTGAAAACTCAGGCTTAGCTACAGAATGGGTTATTCTGGCTTATCTTTTCTCCTTCTGGAGCTTCCTGTTACACTGCAACAAAAAGACTACTGAGCAGTCATACTAAAATCTGTTCTGCAGGGAGACTGATCCTACCTACAGATCTGTCAGGCATGGTGGGTATTACTGTCTCTCTTCACAGCTACCGAATGCAATTTTGTACTGCAGCTGCTGCCCAACAGAACTGTACAAAACACAGAATCTCCCACAGGAATCTGAGACTTGTCTGAGCTGCGTTAGGCAAAATTTACTTATGGACCAAATCTGGGTTACATTTTGCCAAAATCCACATTACTTGAGAGTTTGAATAAGTGTCTGAGCATTTCTGAGTAAACAAAATAATATTTGGTGCAGTCTGTGTCATCTTTCTAACTTTCCAATCAAACATATCCCCATGACGAACCTGTTTTTAGGAGTCCTTTTTGGGAGTATAAGAGCAGTGCAAGGGATGTATTAAAATGAAATGAAGAGTAAAATATATTAGTCTAGCTATACAGCTACTTTCATTTCATTGAACTCTCCCTGTTTTGGCTGCATATCTTCACTTAACTAGGAAGTGCACTAAATGTAAGAGATGCTATTGCAGTGACATTTCGCAGTGTCACCTGTACCCAAGAAACAATCCTATAAGACACTAAATAAAGGTCTACCATTTAAAAGGAAATGGCAATTGGAAATGAAAATGAAAAGTATACCATAAAGATCAAATTGAAGAACATTTTGAAGTGCTAGTTTATACAGAAGAGACTCTCTAGAAAGCCATGGGTCAAAATCAATCAATTTTTAAGAAGATTAGTACTGGCATATTTGAGGGATTATATAACCACAAGTTGTTAAATTCAGAAAATTATTGTGATATATTTTTGGTGGCTATATGCCACAAATTCTCAACCATTTCAATGTTGAAATACAAAAAAAACATCATGCTATATTACTTGCAGTGATCCATACTTTTAAATCATTAATTTGATCATTACAGAGGCAACTGAGAATTTGTTGCTGGAGACAAATATAGGTCACTGAAATCTGCTGTACAGGCAAATGCCAGGGTCTACTTCTACCATATTTTTTTTTTTCTGCTTGTTTGAGAGTCATTCCTCTGATGCAAAGCAAAATGTATTAGGGCTGCAGGAGAGGTGCTTTGACTTAAACCAATGGTTTAATTGGTGCAACTTCCTTTTCTGAAAAATAAGTAATGGCCAGCTCTTTTGAGAAGAACTGACTAGAGAAAAAAATTTATTCCTTACTTCAGGCAGTTTAGTGTTTGGGTTATGCCCTAAAGCATAAACATCCGCATGCTGTATATGTTTTGATTTGTTTTATGGAAAAGTTGCTAATTTTAACATAGCTATACATTTTAATACATTTTTTATCCCAATTTTTTGACATCCTGGTATGTGCCTAGGTAGTGTTTAAGAGTTCATATGAGACAATACTCAGATCCCACTATAGACTCTGTTTATACATAAGAGTACTTTAAAACTTTGAACCCTACAAAAATATAGGTAGACACATAATTTCTGTTCTCTGAGCAGGCTGGAATATGGAGATGTGTAACATCATTGTTTTATAACACTGACATCTTCTATTATATGGATTTTGGTTTCTGTTTCAAATTTCAGAGTGTGATATGTCAGACAGATTAGAGCAGGTGATATCCAGATCTTAGAGCTGCCAAAATACTCTTCAACTGTGCGACTCACCCATCAGCAAAGACAACATCTACCCATCACATGAAGCCTGTTGATCAAGGCAGCTCATAAGAAGGAGAATAAAGAGAATGCGGAGGATAGGTATACAGAAGTGAGTCTTAAAAGCTCATTAAAGAAACTTACAGGAAAAAATTGTGAAAAATGTATAAATATACCATGTATACCTGTGACCAAAATGTTCAAAAAGATAAAAAGCTGGGGAAAAAGAGTGGAAATAATAGGAAAAAAAATAGAGATAGATTATGAAATACCAATTCATGCTGCTGAACAGATACAGAGCTTCCCTGATATTGTACATGGCTGCATATGAACTATTTTTACTGAGAATATTTGATTAAGCTACATGACTAGTGGCTTATTTCTTGAAATTAAGAAGGACAACCTTTGCCCTTAAGTATTTGATTTCTAAATTCTGTGAAATGGCCATGATTAGAGATGAAAAAAGTTCATTCCACCATTTTATGTCCAAATTAAAAATCAAACAAATAAACAATCCCATCTAATCCCATCATCAGATATTTCCTTAAAATAGGTTAGTGGATGAAGTTGTGAGAGGAATATACAGCCTGGACTGAAGAGAACTTAAATTCAAAGTCTTACAGCATTTCAAATTCTTTTGAACAGAGGGGGAAAAAAAGGTCATTTGTGAGTCCAGAGAACTAGTGAAGGCAATTATAGGAAAATTAATATATGCTTCTTCCTCTCAGAAAATAATAGCTTCTTTCAAAAGCATTAGAGTAAAATAGAAAATAGTTAGATAATCCTGTACACAGTGTACTCACTAAATAATATATAGGAGCAACTGAGATGAACTCTTAGATAAATTCAGGTAGATGAAGAGATCTTTCAGACACTGATTGGATGACCCTTATTGAACTCCATTCAATAAATCTTGTTAAAAGGTCTTTTCATTTTCTCGGCAATACCAAAAAGTATGATATCTTCCTTCTGAATAAAACCTACCATTTGAAGAGGATGCACTACTTTTGGAAAGCAGAGTTGCAAGCAATTTCCCCCTACTTTTGACAACTGATTTCACAAATGCCTAAATATGCTAATATCTTCCGTATGTGAATATCCTACCCATATGAATGGCTTTTCTTTTGAATTCTATATATGAATGAATGCACATAAAGAAACTTCTAACAATCTTGAATCTCGTTTATTTTATTTGTTTGCTTATTAAGCAAATAAGCTTGACCTACGTACATTTTTAGATAATCATAAGGAAATTATGATAACATTTGTATAGTCAACAAATATACAGAATGGTGTTGTATAATCAACAAATATACAGAATGGTGTGGTCAGATTGGTATCCACAGATTGTAAAGCTAGAAAGATTATCGCATTGGAAAGGGATAATCGGAAACAAATGGAAAATGCTCACCGGTGTCGTAGGCTTGCTGGAAAAACTCCAAAAGGAGCAACCTCCAGAAAGAGATCCTTCCTCAGTGGCAGTCAGCCCTTAAATGGGGTCTAGGGGAGACCTTAACCTGTGCTCCCACGGCTGACTCAATGCCTGCCTCAGCTGATTAATCAGAGGTTCAGGCCGTGATTCAACAGTTCCCATACAACATTACAATTTGTTCACAAAAGGAACAAGGACTGAATTCTTCAAACGCATTGTAACAACAGTATCAAACCATGCATTTTGTATTATTCCCATAGAATAGCTGCATTCTTTGTATTTTGAGTCAGTCATGAATATAGTCCAACTGACAGAAAGCTGGTATGTAATGAATAAAACAGTGGTAAAAACCGATGTGGTAATAAAATGAAAATAACATGGCAGGATATGTGTACCTTACAGTTTATGTTCTGTAACAGAGAAAGCCATTTAAGGCATCCTATATACTAGCTGAGAGCTTTTCAATACAATCACTGGAGCCTAGAATATGATTATCCTTAACCAAAGGTAGAATTTTGCTGTAAGGGTGCTTAATGGTTAAGCAAATTAACAATTTATAAGTGAAATACTCCCTTATTAATCGACAATTTTATATTATAAGGCGATAGTAAATACAAAGTAAGGCAAAACAAAACAACAAAGAAACAACACAGAAATAAATAGACTAGATATAATTATACTACATGATCTACAAGTCATCCAGTCTGGCCTTGAACATGACCAGGAATGGGGCATCCGATCTTCTCCAGGCAGACTGTTACAGTGCCTCACCACACTCACAATGAAGAATTTCTACTGTATCTATATCTACTTTCTTTCCATTTAAAACCATTACTGATTATCCTACCACTGCATGCCCTTGCAAAAAGTCCCTCTTCAGCTTTCTTATAGAATCCATTTAGGTACTGGAATGTTGCTACAACGTATACGGAATCTCCAGAGTCTGCTGCAAAGGTCACTCTGAAAGTAATGCTTCCAATTTATTTCCCTGAAACTACAACAGATACAGAGAGCACAGCAACATTATTTAGTATAAGAAATTATCAGCTGTTAAGTACTATTTTTCAACATAGTCACTACCATTAGCTATGCATTTTTTTGCCAGTGATCAGTAAGAACTTGCATGCCTTCCTAGTAAAAATCTGCAGCAGCGGAAGTCACCCACTGTTTCACAGTTGCTGTGATGGTGTAGTTGCTAGGAAAATGTTGCTAAGACAGTCCATCTTTCAAGGGCCTAAAGAGATGCATGTCAAAAGTGCCAAAGCTGGACTGTACTGTTGGTGTGGTAGAACAGTCCAGTCAAGATTGACAATGTGCTCCATGTTCTTCAGACTGGTATGGAGCCTGGTATTATTGAGGTGTAAGAGAAAAGTCATTTTCTTCTCTGTCCTAGTTCTGGAAGTTGGAGCCTTCATAGTCAGTGTCATGATGTAAAGGTCAGAGTTCATGATTTGTCCAGGTTCCAAGAAATCCAGAAGGATCACCCCTTTCCTGTCCAAAAGTCAATGCAAATCACTTTACCCACAGAGGGCTGTGCCTTAAATTTTTTCACGTATTGCTGCTCCATGGACTACTGGTTTTACTTCAGCTCGTAGTAGTGATACCATGTCTGGTTACTGGTAATGGTGCAATCCAGGAAATTGTCACCTTCAGTCTTTTATTGGTTCAGTAGTTCCTGACAAGCTTGTGTGCAGTGCTCTTTCAGTTCCTGTGTGAGCATTCATGGGATCCACCTGGCACGAACTCTGAAATATTCCAGTGTTGCCACCACTGCTTCCAATGCACTGAAGCTGATACTCAGCTCCACACACAGTTCCCTGGATGCAATCTGTCAATTTGCATGAATGTGGTGATTAAGACACTCTTCATTTCATGCACAGGCATCCAAAATGCAGCCAGTCTTTCATGTTGCTGTCACGACCGCTGAAATACCCATCGCCTCACTGTGCTGACATCCACTGTTTGATCCCCATAAATGTTCAGCAAATGTCAATGAACATCAGTGGCTGCCATTTTTTCTTCATCAAGGAATTCAATTCCACACCTTTGCTTCATATGCACTTTCATGTCAGGTGTCATTTTATAAGACTGTCTTGCTGCCATCAGTCAAAAAGCAAAAATGCAATGGAATATTGGCAGGAAAATTCAACATTTACTACCATATTACCAACATCTGACTCTGACATTATGGACCAAAATAATAAAATAGGACTTAAACTTTCGGAACAGCCCTCATATATGCCGAACAGCCCCGTCTCTCTAAGCCTGTATTCTCACCATTTTTGTGGCAGTCATAAAACCTGTACTAGATTCAACAAGGATTCCTAAAGCAAAAATTAATAATCCATAACATAAGTTGTTCCTACATGCTACAATTATTACAATCTCTCCACTTTTTCAATCAGGCATGGAGTATAGGGCTTAATTTTTTGGGGCTGTTACTATTGAATAAGAGGAAGTACAGTTCCGGGTTTGAATTGGCAGCACTGCTTCTTCACTAGGCAAAATTTGTTGGAGTATAGAAATTTTCATCTTTTTTTTAATAATTAATTGCCAAGTATTTTGAAAAAAATACTAGTTCTCATTTTAATGGAGGGCATTGGAAAGAAAGTATGTACAATGCAGAAAAAGGACACATATACATACATATTTTCATTCTATTTCAGTTTAATACGTACATTTTTTATCTTATGTCTCTGGATCAAACACAAATCGAAATCTAAAACCTTAGTGAATTTGTTCACGGTTAGTCAAATGAATCTGCACACAGTAAAATATGTAGATTTTTATTTGTAGAGACGCACATAAATTAGTCCAATTTCTATTAAAGTGTTGCTTCATCAATCAGTAACACCCCAGAGGCCAGTTATGACGGTTACAGAAATTCATCTTTAGAGCCAAGTAATGTTTCATCATTATATTTGTGTCATGATTTCTCTGACAGGCTAATTTCAAAGATAAGTTATTGAGCATTCAGGCATATTTGTCAAACAGACAAATGAAAACATTCTGTATATTCATTTTCTGAAACAACAAAACAGAACAATTTTAGAGTTGGCAAGAACTAAAGTTGAAAACTTTTACTGCATTGTGCACCAGAAATTTCTTAACATTCAGTCATGGAGAGAAATAAAAAGCAAAACAGCCTTTGCTGAAATCAGTAACCAAAGTTCTGTGGAATTCCCAAGGCCAGGAATATACTTGTGCAATACTAGCTCTTTGAGTTACAGAAAATTCATCAAAATCAGAACACAACTTCCTTTTGCTTTTTAGGCTTTTAGAAAAAGAATTTTTGCCTTCATGCTTTTCACATTGATAGAATAATCTTCAAATCTTTTAGCTAAAGGATTCATATACAACATTTTTCAAATCTAACATCCAACATGGCATTCCTCTGTGTTCTTGGTAGGGGACAGTTAAACAAAATCATTCTATGTCAGGACAGGAGGAAGTAACTAGCCCATTTTTCTACCTGCACTCATTTCCTCTTTTTAAGAAGGCCTGTGTGAAAGGAGTGGTCACACACATGTTCACTAGTCACAAACAAAAAAGTAACAAGAAGGGATTCTACAGGCCAAAGAGAGTGTACCTCTTCTGATAAGTGAGCCAGCAGTGTACTCTTGCAGCTAAGAATGCCAACTGTATCCTTGGCTGCATCAAAGGAGGGGTGGCCAGCAGGGAGAGGGAGGGGATTGTCCCACACTACTCTGCCCTTGTGATGTCCCATCTGGAGTACTGTGTCCAGGCCTGGGGTTCCCAGCACAAGAAAGATGAGGAACTTTTGGAGTTGGTCTATAGAAGGGCCATGAAGAAGATCAGAGGGCTGCAACACCTCTCACACAAAGATAGGCTGAGGTAGCTGGGCTCTTTCAGTCTGAAGAAGAGAAGAGACTGGGGAAACCTCTTTGCGATCTTCCAGTATTCAAAGGCAGCTGATAAACAGGAGGAAAGCAAAGGCTTTCCTCTTTGAAATACAGGAGAAACTTTTCCATTTCCTGTAATTTATATAGATCCTTATGATGAAGCAACTGCTGAATGCCTTCAGTGGCACAGAATAATTGCATCTGAAGAAATTTCTTACATGATAAGAAACAAATTGGACTCATTTGAGGAAACTATATGGAAAACTTTAGAAATATATATACTTTGGAATGTGATTTAGGATTTAAAGATTTGGGGCTGTACGGTGATTATTTCTGTATCTGATATATATACGTTTGTCTGAATTTTGCAAAGGGATTGACGTACTTAGAGTGATGTTTAGTTATGTCATTTACAGATTTAATTCAGGGAAAGTCTGTCCATGTGCAGAAGGTTAAGTGGGCCCAAAGAACAACTTATCAGCCAGCAGAACTGCTGCTGTAGTGTTGTTACCTGTGGCTTCCTCTAAATTACCTGTGAAGACGTAATCAGGCTCAGAAAAATACCAGGATTTAGGCCAACAACAGCACATTCTCTGAGAGAGGGGAATGAAGGTTATATCATTCATCAGACACTGGGGGGTCTGCAGAAATTCAGACATGTTTCTATGAACTCATTAATGTTACAAATACTATAAAGGATCAAATCTGGGCTGATGTACAACACCAACAATAAAAATAGGACACTATTCGCCAAGATAAATGCAGAAGGAATTATTTCTTTGCTCTTCCTCTCTGTACTTCCAAACACACATATCTGAATAGAACAGCAGGTGATGACAGGAGTAATCTTGCCTTCATTCTCCATATGGTATTGGCTTCGGGGTCTGTCAACATACTCCATACACACACACGTGATAAACAGTACCAAGACATGCTTCTTCCTCAGCATTTCCTCTTCCTCTCAAGTCATTCATTCCTTCTTTCAGAAATACAGCAATGCTCTGGCAATGCTACAGGCTTCCTCCTGTTTCTCTTCCTTTTTTTCTCTTCGTGGTGCAACAACAGTTCTGATTTTGTTTTACAGAGGAAAAGAAGTTGATTTCATCTATAGCTGCCTCATAAACAGAGTCTGTGTCTTCAGAAAAGAAAAATTAATGCAGGTTAAATGGAACCCTCTTGCACACTAGATTGAGTGCCATCTTAAATGATATTTTTAAAAAAGGTTTTAAAGAATATTGTATTCAGTCATCGTGATGAATGGTACATACCTGAATTTGTCCTCCATACTGCAGGAAATGCATTTGATCTGCCTTCTGACTAAGAATGAGAGAATCACGGGAATTTATTCTAAGAAAGATAAAGGCTTAGCCAGTGTATGTGTATGTATTTATGGAGGGAAAGGTGGAGAGGGAGGAAAGGATTCACTCAGCTAGAAGTGAAAACCTCCGAGGAACAATCACTTCAAGCTAGAGTCATCTCACAGAGTATTCATTTATTTTTTCTTTCCTTTATCCATTGTTTTAATTTTTAGGTAATTAGCACTTCTAAATGGCATTTTTCCAAATAGCTACGATCACTTTTTAAGCAATATAATGTTTAATATTAATATTGATTTATTATGTGTAAATTAGCCAATAATGCTTATCATATAGACGCCTTCTCTGTGTTTCATTGAAGCAATTGCAAGTCACACTGATTTATGCCAGCTGAGAATGTGAGTGTAAATCAGGGAGTTACATATTACAGTCAAATAAAATCAGAGCAAAACGTAAGGTACTTAAAAAAAAAAACTTTTAGCTTCAATGGCAGCCAGAGGGATGTTTCAATATTTCAGTAAATATGAAATTAGCCACCAGGAAGTTCATGACTGTTATTAATCCATTATCACATTTTGTCTTGGAAAGTGATTCACAGAAGGGTTTAGGGGTTATCATAGCTAATCTCCTAAACATGAGCTTTCAGTGCAATATTGAGGTGAAAGGGCCTAATGCAACCTTCATAAGTATGAAGTGAGTAATAGCAAGAAGAAAAAAGGAATGTTGCCTCTCTCTGCAACACTGACAACACTGTTCCTGGGGTATAGTTTTCCATTTTTGTGTGCTCACAGCAAATGGGATAGTAATCTTGAACACTGTGTGAACGAGATAAGCCTCAGGAATATAAAATTGTTTGTACTGATATAAAAAGTAATATTGTAATTCCATAATTACAATATCATTATTTTACAAATCGTAAGTAATATGATATGTCATAATTTCCTATCAGTACTGGCTTGTGCTGGCCATAATCAAGGAAGACATTGTTGGGAATACGACAGCAAGTGGCAATCTTGGCTCTAGTGACTACTAAATTATAACAGAATTCAAGGTCCCGAGGAGTTGAAGAAAGGACAGCAGCAGAGTACAGATCCTGGACTTGTGGCAAATTATGCACGTACACATGGAGGCAGGGGAATCCTATACAATGGGGAAAATTGCAGTGATCCAGTGAGCAGCATTTGTTTCTGAACACAGGATAAACCTGGTGATGAACAACCTGTTTTGTCCAGGGCAAAATGTGACAAAGATACATATGGTGATATTTGTTGCCAGATTTCTAAACCTGGATCACCTTAAGAAGACAGCGTTTTCTTTATGTCTTTACTTCTAAAATTACATAGAACTCTAACAACAAAAAATAAGGAATAGATAAATAAAATACTCCTCCCTCCAGAATGCAGATTTGATCACTAAGAGAACACCTTTTCATAGCTTATATTTTTAATGATCAGAAAGTGCAGTAAAACAAGATATACTAGCAAAGGATTTTTAAACATTTGCATTCTATATCAAATTATCTTGAAGTGAACATATCAAAGCACTGTGTAATATTTACATAAACTTTATTTTGTTAAAAATTATAGGCAGCATTTTTTTCCTTGAAGTGAAATGCTAATTCCTTGTCACAATCAGAAACACATTCCATCTTCTGACCTTGAACTTAATGATAATAGTTTTAAGAATATATATGTATTAAACATTTCTATTTATTCTTACATCAAATTTTCAAGTATTTCAGTTGTACATTAAAACAAATTCAGCAGAATGGTTGATAGTCCCAACTTTCTAATCAAATGAGTATACTTTTTTTTTTTTAAAAAAAGCACAAATATATCACAGTAGATTGCAATGACTGCAGAAGACAAATGCATAAGTCTTGCATTCAGAGCAGCAACGCTGGAAAAAAAGTGCTGATGAAAAATAAAAATATACTATTACATCAGTATTTGAAGAAAAATGTGCTAATAATTTAAATAGGTACTTTTCTAAAAGATTATAAATATTTAAACGTGAAGACATCTTAAAATATTTTTTCGAAGTATCTTGTGTTTCTTTCAGAACAGAGAATTAGAAGCTGTGATAATTTCTTAGTCAGTGGAATATTATTGCATTGTTATTTTAATTTTAGCATTTATTATAGAGACTAGCAAAGACAGCTTTGAATTGCCTACTTTTTGTAAAAATAAATAAATAAACAAACAAATAAATAAATAAATAAATTTTCTTTGCCAGCTAGAACTTCAATGAATTGACTCCAGTCAGGCAGGATGAATGCAGGCTTCAGTTGTGGGCTTCTTATGCCAAATGTTGTAAACTTTTAAAAATATATTAGGAGTTGCTTGTTCTTAAATAATTTATTCTTTTGATGACAAGCTATTAATATGAAACACTCAAAGTGAGTTTTAAATTGACAGAAAATAAAAGAAAAACAAAACTTAAAACCAATTCATCTTTTTGTTTGACCTCAGTATAATGCTTAAGCAATGAGATATGACAAGATGTGAATAATGAAACTATAATTCACACCTTGTCCAAGAGTCAGTACAACACTGGAGTCTGAGTGTTGTTAAATTCACAAGGTGTGATTTATTATACCATAACTCAACCACCAGTCAGATCTTAATTTAAGAGGAAAAAAAAATCAACACATAATTGGAACTTAGTACAACAAGTAGCGTGACTTCATATTATCACCTTAGTAATTTTGTGTAATAATGCACCAAAAAAAGGAGTTTCTAGGTATGCATTACTCATATGAAACAGATAATCAACACTTTTTCCTGTAGGTTTTCAGAAGATTCAGAAATGTATCTACATGCTGCCAGATCAAGTGAGCTCTGAGGGATGCATGCAGTTTACTCTCAGCTGCTTGTCAGCTCTTGTGAAATGTGGTGGTTAGTGCTCCAGCAGTAGCTGGGGAGTAAAGGTACCCTGACTCTAAGAACCAGGTTGTTCGTGCAGAGATAGGAAAGCACAGAATGGAAGATTTTAGAATTCTAAATTCTGAGGATATGAGTTACAGGTGCTGTAGGTAATCAGAGGGTCTGCCTTCTCATGCCTTTGTCTGTATATTGTATTTATAAATAGCTTCCTAGTCAGGCTACTGACTGAAATTCAGCAGCTGGTGTATATTAATGTTTTTGAATCTTCTCAAAAGATTGTTTAGCTAACTGTTCATTCTGCCTTCAGCTCAGAGAAAGAATGAAAATCTGTAGAAGTTATTGGTTTTTTGGTTTGTTTATCATATCTTCACAATTACATTGTTTAACTACTTCTCTGCAATTAGTCCAGTTTAAAACTGTATTTTCTTAGAGAATTTTGTGTAAGAAACATTATTATCTGGTAACATTGCTTGTTTATTCTTTTAATGAGTTTTTCATGCAACTTTTTTCCCCAAACATTTAATAATTATATGTTACTTTTTTTCTCATCGTAATAATGAAGAAACTGGAGAGAAAGTGAGACTTGAGTTTAGAATATGAAATCAAGGTTCAGAGACACTGAGAAATTCAGTTAGTCAATTAGCCAGGCAGGAGGTTATTTTCTTCTATTACTGTGAAAATAGTGAAATATAACTAGAAGTCTGGACTGTGATACAGGTTCTGTCATTGTCTTTTTCACTCTCTACAAAGTTTAAAATCTGGGGTTTTTTATTTACTCTTTAATAGAAATGTATCTATCTGAGGAACACAAATACTTCCTATGTATCCACCATCTGAAAAAGTTATCCTTCATTTCCTTCACTCCCAAAATAAATTCAGTGGTAATTACATCAAAGGACTTTATTCATTGTCAGCTTTGATTGATCATTAATTCTGAAGTTTTCATTAATGAATTTAATTATTATTTGTCTTCAGTCAGTGATTGTAAGTGTTCTTCTTTGCCACAAGGGCACATCAATGGTTCATGGTCAACTTGTCCATCAGGACCTCCCAGTCCCTCTCTGAAGAACTACTTTCAAACTGGCTGAACAACAGTGTGCATTGTTCCGTCAAGTTATTGCACCCCAGGCATAGGACTTGGCATTTCACTTTTCCTGAACTTTTGATGTTCCCATTTACCCATTTCTCCAGGCTGGTTGGCAGTATGCACATCTGGTCTATTAGCCACTCCATCTCAGTTTTGTTTGACATGTACTGAGAAGAATGCAATCTTTGCTATTATTCAGCGCTTTAGAGAAGACCTTAAACAGTGCTGTCCCCTGAGGTACACCAGTGGACATCACGCTGCTAATTACACCACTCTGTGAGCCTAGCACTGCAACTGGTTTTCAGTTTGCCTCATTGTGCACTTGGCTTATACTTCATCAGTTTCTCGAGAGTGACATTATAATAGACAGTCATGGAAGCCTTGCTAAAGTATCCCTTTATGCAGCAAGTCAGATTTTTCATTGTAAGAGATTTTCAGATCAGTCAGGCTAGGTTTCATATTTAGAAACTCCGTGATGTTGATCGACTCCTAGTCACTTTTTGTTCTTCATATTTTTAGGAGTTTCCAGGATGATTTTCTCTACCTCTGTCTCAGGGATTGAGACGAGTTTGACTAGACTGTAGTTTGACAGATCCTCCTTTATGCTCCTTTTCAAGGTAAGAGTGATATTTTCTTTTGTCTTGTCCTGTGGAACCCTCCCTGATGACAAGACACTTCAAAGATGACCCTTAAAAACAGTAGCCTCACAATGATATTGGCAAGCCCATCAGCACTCCTGATTCCATATTTTTACCTCCTATGGAGTTCTGTCTGTCCTTTTTTTTTTTTAATGCTCCCAGATTTAAACATCTGCCACTGAAATACTTTTCTGCTGATCTCAGAGCCTGGGATTGCTGAAGGAAAATCTTATGAGTAAAGAACAAAGACAGAATGCATTGAATACATTGACTTTTTCTGATCTAATTCAACAGCCTGCATGCTTCATTCGGTGTTTGGTACACATTTTCCCTACTCTTTCTCTTACTTGCCCTTTATACTCCAAGCCAGATTCAATTCCTGATGAGTTTTTGCTTTTCTAACTTCCTTTACTATTTGGATACTCATGCAGTTTTTTTTTTAAACTTTTCTCAGGTCACCTGTTCCTGTTTCCTGCTCTTGCACGTGTCCTTTTCATGCTTGATTTTTGTCAGAAGACACTTGTTCATCCATGCAGACTTCCAACTACCTAAGCTTTATTTCCTGCTTATTTTGAATACCATCTCTTCAGTTTGTCTTGTTCCCTTCTCTGAAGATCCTTAACTCCACCATCTAATGATCACTGCAGGCAAGGCTGTCACCATAACTTCACATTCCTCCAAGTGCTTCCTTGTTTGGAAGTGTTATGTCCAGCAGAGCACCTCTCCTCTTTTTATATCCAGATCGATATTTACATCCCTCCATCTCAGCATTCCAGTTACATGAGCTTTTCCACCACATTTCCATGATCCTATCTACCTGCAACTGCTCTGTATCTGCTCACAAACCTCTACCCCCCTTTGTGTGTGTGTTATTAATGCTTAGTGTATCAATGTACAGGCATTTTGGAGTGGCATTCATTCATGCTCAGTAAAATACTGAGAGTTTTCCCTTACACTCTTGTCTTAACACCTCTTAATTTGTGGGCACTCATGCAGTGTGGAATCCCTTCTTCTTCCCTCTGTTTTGCTGATTATGGAGTCTTGCCCACATAACCCTGCTCCATTTGCTTGTCAACCTGTTTCATTACTTTCTCACTTGTTTGTGAGTTGCCATCTCCCTTCCCCCATCAATCTTAGTTTAAAACTTTCCTAACCAGATTGTCCAGTCTGTTGGTTAAGCTTTTCTTAAACATAGGGTATATACAGACACAGTAACAGTGGCCATAAATGGCATAATTCCTGTATCCTACAGAATGCTCAATTTCTTTTTTCCTGTTCTTCCCCAATATCTTAGTTTTATCTGCGTTATATATAAGCAGTTAGAAAATATGAGGTTACAAAACACATAAATTCAATATCAAGATGTTAACTACAAGCTGCTCTGCTCCTTGAAAAAGTAGAAAGGTTTAGCTATAGCTTTCTAGATGGCAGTTATGATTGTGAAATATCTAAATGTTAGTTGCCATTCTTTCTCTTTAGATAATATAACAGTAACTAATAAAATGTCATGATAGTGCTTTTAAATATCTTTCAGTTCACCCGTGGGAAAACTTCACTGTACAAGAAAAAATATACTTAAAGCAAGACAAATTTGGTGTACCTCAAAATAAGGAAAGATCTGTGATTTATACCTTTTGTCATTCATGAAACTGTGAGATAATTCAGGTTGGAAAGCTTCTCTGGATGTCTGCAGATCAACCTCATTACCAAAGCAGAATCAGCCACTGTTGCTCAGAGCTTTAACTCATCAAATCTTGAAAGAGTCCAAGAGACTGGAAAAACTCCTCCAACGATTTATTGGCTTCATGGTTAAAAGTTCCTTCTATACCCACTTGGAAACTCCCTGGTTTCGATCTGTTTGATTTTCTCTCATCTTCTCAGAATGCACCTTTTAAAAGAGCTTGGCTCCATCTTCTTGACAACTTCTTCGCAGATATTAGAGTTACTGTTAGGTCTGCCCAAAGCCTAACTCCTCTCCAGGTTGGGCAGGACTGAATCCCTCATATGTTTCTCTCAGGGCAAATGTCAGTGACTATTGAAACTGCCCAGTGCAGAAGGCACTCCAGTTTACCAATGTCTTCCATTTACTGGAGGCCTAATGTGGATGCTGTATCATTCCAATAATGGATTTAAACTAAATAACAGATATTATATTAACCAACCCAACACACGTAGTTCTTGCAAACACAATTAGTAATATTTTCACTTAGCTACTTTTTCTAATATATTTCCAAGATGTACATGAGGAAAGTGTGGCAAGTTGCTGGAACTGGAGAATGGGACCTCCCTAAGAACACAGGTAGCAGGAAATGAGGGCATCTAGTAATTCTCTGTAAACTAAAAAGTAGAAGAAATACAAGAGAAAAATAGAAGAGAAAAATTCATCCAAAAAGACTCAGTATGAATTTAATACCTCTGGTTTAAGAAATTGTTAAGCAAGGAATCCTTGGAGTTAGTAAGGATACACCAGTGTCTCGTGCTTTAATTGTTCTCTACTCCTTCTTTAGCACCAATAAAAAGTAGGATAAATGGCTATACAAACTTTTTTCAGACTGAGGTATCAGTTTGTCCTTATGAACTAAAAGAGAAAGCTCAGTATCATAGCTGTTCTAAAAGGTTATGTCTTCTTTGAGAAGTGCTGTAAGCATCTATTTCCCAGGATAGAGGCAACATTTGAGCACAAGCAAATTACAAAGTCAATGCATTTAGGAATGAAAGGGCATGTTGTCCTCTCTCATTTCAGATAAGTGGTCTGGAAGAAGTCATTTCACTGCAAGGTTGTGAAAGAAGAGTGATTTATCATGCAGTTAAGTAATCAACAATGCATTATCAGTGACGAATAACAGAACAGTTCATCTTTTATCTTTTATATGTAATATTACAAACTACTGTATAAATGCTTTCCTTTTGACAGGTCTCCTGATGGTTACTTAGGTGATCTTTGGGGACTGTCAACAGATTTGAGAACCAGAGGTAGCACCAGCAAATGAGTTCACCTCAGTAAGAACTGCTTGAGGGAATAAAGATTTCCAGATAAGAGTCAAAATATCTAATTTTACTACATACCTGGAATCTTCCCCAAGTGAAAGCATAAGCAGTAACATATGCTAGATTTTGTAGTCTATTAAATAGTACACTGATTATAGCAATAATTATAATATGTCTTCTAAATAATGACAACTTGTGCCTGGAAGATTGTGAAATATTGACATTTGTTGAATTAACAAACAAACAAAAACAATCGAAGAACTAAGAATAATCTATAAAAATATGATTGCTCATTTATTTTGACATTAAATTTCTATTTTTTGATATTTTGTAACATGATACACACTACAATGTGCTTTTCAGAAAAATGATAGTTTAATCATTAGAACTGTCATTAAAGCACTGTAATATTTAATCTTTATTGAGAGGTGGAAAATGATAACACAGCAAGTAGATTAATGAAGTTAAAGGGGTTATGCTGTATTTCAAATGACCATTACTATTATACTGTATTATACTGAGCTAGTTTAAATCTTCCTTCCTTCCTTCCTTCCTTCCTTCCTTCCTTCCTTCCTTCCTTCCTTCCTTCCTTCCTTCCTTCCATTTTCCTNTTTTCTGTTTCTTGTATTTGTTTTCAGGAGACACTTACTTGATCTGAGTGGAGAAAATGATGATGAATCCTACTGGATATCCTATTATCTCAGAATTGCACTTTCCCTGCCATTTCGCTTCACAACAGCTTTTTTCCTCCTCTTCCCAAGAAGAAAGAGCAAACACAGCAGTGGGAAATGCATGACACCAGGAAGAGGTCAATCAGACGGACTCAACCTTCACTTAAAAGCATGAAGATTTCTTGTGGCTGTGCATACTAACAACTAGCATCTATGCTTTTGAACTCTCAAAGTAAGGTTGTTACATCATCATCTATATGGGCTTTATGTGCAACATGTCTGAAAGCTTTGGCCAAAATGTATTGGTTCACTCATTATAGAAGGTATTCAGAAGTTACAAAAGTAATTTACCCGGACAATAAAGGAGCTAAGCACAGTGCATCTTTCATTTGGAACAATAACAAATAAGAAGACAAGCAGCCAATCTGTAGAAAACAACAGATAGTATATGGAAAGTAAATGAAAAATTATTTTTTAAACTTTTACTATAAGAAGATATAGCAACTTGTATTCCTGGGTATAGATTTAGCATTGGTTGAACTGGAAAAATGTGCTACTGTATGCAGTATGTTTTCAGTTATTTCTTGTAACTGAATCTTTCTCATATACTGCTAGCCTACCATAACTGCTGTTACCTACCATTCACTAGCCTAATAATGACCCTCTGTACCCGACACTGGTGAGCAGATTTTAGTCCAAGCCTCTAAACCTGCTTGAAACTTTACATCAGGGCCCTGAAATGATATTGAAAGAGTTAGATTTGTCTTTAAAGCATATTTATTCCTACTCCAACTAAGGAAGCTCTCTCTTCACAACTGTGTAGAGTTCAGCACATGTTTGATGTGTTTTTATTTTTCAGATAATTCATTAACTATTTACTTAATTTCAGGTGGTATGTTTGTCTATCCTCTGGAGCTTTGGCTACATCTGTGAGTCAGAAAGAACATAAGAAAACTGATTTCTTGAAGGTATATGCCATAAAATACTAAAAAATTCTTGCATTAAGATTGGCTGTTCCTGCCTACTTTACAAATAGAAGTGAAGCACAAATCAGTTCTCCACAGGTGTAAGAAAGGCATAACAATATGCAACATGATATCTAACAGAACTGACTAACCTATCCGAAGTTTTAAGCTATGAAATTTAAGTATGAAATCCTTGGAAACTTTTTGAGATATAATGTATGATTAAACAAAGACATTTAGATAGTGTATTGCTGCTGAGTGCATTGGTCATGCTGTGGTTTTTTGTTTGCTTGTTTGGTTCTGTCTATACAAAATACTTTGTAAGCAAATACCTTAAGAACAATAAGAAAGGGTAAATATAAAAAACAGTATTGCACTTGACACATTGTCTTTAGTCAAATCTTGATAGAATATAATTGGGAGAAGTCATGCCAAGTCCAACAACCATATCAAACTGAGGGCTACTTACAAGAATAATTTTACCCTGCAGCTGGATGAATGTATGCATGTGACAATTTGAGCTAAGATGAAGCATCCTCCACTTCATCTATAAGACAAATGGAAATAACAGGTACAAGCTCTATGCTATGTGACAGAAGTAAATTTACTTGAAGAACTGCACTTAGTATTGATAGAGCACTGCAAGGAATATACCCTCAATACAGACATAAGTAAAAAGCTGCAAAAGAAATAGGAGGAAGATTATTATTGTAAAAATAGCAGTGCAACAAGGAAAAGACACTCCTTTTTTTTTCATCTACTGATTTCATTTTGTAGTAATGCATACAGGTTATTTGAGATTTCCCAAAGACCTTAAGGTGTGAGATTTATAACTTAGGAATGTATTTTATAGTTAAATTTTAGGAAGGTAGTGAAAATATCATCTTGAATTTCCAGAATAACGTGGAGAGACATGCACCTATGAAGACCTCTACATGGACGGCTTGTCTGGCTTTCTTAAGTGTTTAAACATGAGCAGACGTCCATTTTCTGTAGATTTCCAAAAGCACCTTCTATTCATGCCCATCAACATTCTATCTCAGAGAACATCTTTTCTCCACTTCTATGCACATTTTGAGTTTAAGAGAATTGATGGAATCACAAAGACTAGTTGAGCAAACTCACTATACATTGTTAGTAGAACTAAACCCAGTACATTATTGCAGAGATATACATTTTGTATCCATACCAGGGTTAACAAAATTATGTTTTATTAAGTAAATGATTTTAACATATTCAAAAATTGGGATCTAAATAGTGAATCCTAAGAATGTGGAATTAAAATTTTAGTGCTCCTTCACTTTGCAAAGCTCTAAATGGAATAGAGTAATGGGGAAAATAATTACGGAAGAACTCATCAGATTAATATAATTAATGGAATTGCACAAAGAATAGGTATTATTTACTGTGTGGAACAGTGGAACAATCAGGTCTTCAGACTTTCCTGTAGGTAGTCTATTAAACTGTTCTCCTTGGAATGACTCTGTTCAAGAAAGATTTTTGTTTCCTAATAAAGTTATTTATTTGAAGAATATGACATACGACATAGATCACGTTTTATTCTTCTCATGAAACATACAGAAGTAGAAGTACACTGGCCTGAAGTGTTACTATGTATAGGCATCAAGAGGCATCTGACCCTGAATCTTACTATATACTGTTTGGTTTTATTTCATTTAAATATAAACTGCCTCTTCTTTCAATGCTTCCTTGTAAGATTAAGTCATAAAAATATTATTTGTAATTAGGTTTGCAAAAACAGGTTGATAAACTCAGCTGTATAAGATATATATCAGTCACCTCTGACTTTATCTTTGAATGATTTACTATTCCATTTCAAGTCTCTTTCCACTTCAGCAATAGTTCCTGAACAATCCCTTCATGAAGTAATTGTCTCAAACATACACAAGAGTTTAGAACTAAATGGACATTTTTGCCCTCTCTGAGCTCCGTAAATTCTTGGTAGCAAACACCAACAAGTAGAGTCAATCTGAGTCACTTTTTGCTTATCTTCTGAAGTGAATTAAAATGATAACTTCTAACAAAAAAAAATCAAACTCTATGAGCTCTCTGAAGTTGATATATTTTATGGTTTAGTCAGGAAGAACTTTCTCATTCAAAGGGAAGCAAGATGGATTAAATGGAATAAATGGGAGATGGTAAAATTTAATTAGAAGAATAATTTTTACACAGTGGAAGAGTAGAGAGCTAGTTAGTTGACCCGCACTAAGTAGAATTTTGAGGCCATAAAGCATTTCTGAGTTGCTACTAGGAATTAGAATAAAATATATGACTGAATCAATTTGTATTGTTCTCAGTATAAGATTTTGGTTTCCAGAATTTGCTGGAATTCAGAGAATATGAAGGTTTTCTAAAGACTTATTTGTTTATCATTTGCATCGGTTGCTTCTGTAGCTTGGAATTTGTAAGTGAAAAGTACTCTCTCAGTTTCTCTTTTCAAACTGAGCGATGCTTTTGGCCAATCCACATCCCTGCAGACAAATTGGACAATCTTGATTACAGGGTTTACTCTTCTACTCCTCTATGCACAGAGAGAACTGAAATGAATTTTGGGAAGCATTAAGATTCTTCCTCTCTCTAACAAAGTCTTAACATTTGGTAGATAAATATCCAAAATACTGTTTTCAGTATTGAAAATATGTAACTGATTCAAAAGCAGTTGTTTCACATCAAGAACTTCTCAATGTCATATTGTACATATTCAGAAAGGACTTTAAGGTCCAAAGAAGGGCAACAATGCTTGTGAAGGGCTTACAGAATGTGCCCTACGAGGAGCGACTGAAGGAACTGGGGCTGCTTAGTCTGGGGAAGAGGAGGCTGAGGGGAGACCTTATTGCTATCTTCCAGTATCTGAAAGGCAATTACAGAGAGAGCGGGGTTGGTCTCTTCTCACTGGTGACAGGTGACAGAATGAGGGGAAATAGCCTTAAGTTGCACCAGGGTAAGTTTAGGTTGGATAACAGGAAAAACTTCTTTACAGAAAGGGTTGTTAAGCACTGGAATAGGCTCCCCAGGGAGGTGGTTGAGTCACCATCCCCAAATGTGTTTAAAAACCATTTGGATGTGGTGCTCAGGGACATGATTTAGCGGAGGGTTGTTAGATTTAGGGTAGTATGGTTAGGTTGAGGTTGGACTTGATGATCTTTAAGATCTTTTCCAACCTGAGCAATTCTATGATTCTATGATATTAAGGAACTTCCTATAATTTTATAGAATGAGAAGTGTGGGGAAAATGTAAGTTATAACTCTGTTCTTTCACAAATGAGACTTGTCTGTATTCAGCCATATGAACATGAACTCTGTCTCCCAAAATCTGTGCACAATTCATGTGATGTCGGCTTTGACTAACTGAGGTGACATATTTTATCTACTATTTTCTTCTGCCAGGAAAAAAATATAATCCCTTAGATTACTAGGTCAGTAGATCTTGAGAGAAGCAAAGAAGAATTAAGACGAGGAGAGTAGACAATGCTCTCAATGCAGCTACTGAGGTAAGCAAGTAGGTTTTTTTCTTTAGAAAAATCTCTGCAGGTTCTATGTAGGGAACATGAAAACAAGGTCACTTGAAGGAAGAAATGTGAAGAAAAAAGTAAGAAAATGCATTGCCAGTCTCTGAAAGAAGTCAGCAGAGTATGTTTCTTGACAAGGCAACAGTTTTTTGCAATTATGCCTTCAATTCTTGTTCAGAAGATTTTGCTGAAAAATAAATAAACCAAGATTACGAAGGTGTTTAATCACATTTTAGATCCAAAAGAATATATTCTTTCTGAATTATCTTAATTGAAGACTAGTAGCTGTAAATTCAGTTTACTTCAGCAGCTGTTCAGAAGAAATAATTCTCAAAGGCTGCAATGTGACAAGGTGGATTTGAATGCTATAAACTGTCTAAATCATTTTCATGTTTTCTTTTGTATAATGGAACTGAGATTTTCCAATGTGACATTATATGTAGGGAAGATGAAACAATGGTAGTTGATGATTCTTAAAATAATGGTGATGACAAAGTAAAGTAGTAAACTTAAACTACAAAATAAACTGCCAATCTGGCTTGCTGAAAAGAAGCACTTTGTCTTACTTCAATGCTTAGTATATTGTGATGTGAAGATGATAGAGAATTTGTCTAGTATACCAGTATTTCATAGGTGCCACGTTCATTAATGAGATGTTGAGAATAGCTACTCAAGACATGAAGTGAGAAGCTTCATAATTAGGGTCAGGCATGAAGGAGGTTTTTCCATTTTCTGGCCTCTCTCTAATAGTAAACGTGTAATAGAGTTTTCATACAGAGAAAGTTGGCGTCTCAGAAACTTTTTTTTTTAATATACATACTGCAACTATGATGCTCTCACTGAAGTGTGGTGCAGTAAAATGTAGGCTAATTCATGCTGAATTCCAGTCTTCTGCAGAATAAATTAGTTAGTTTCATGTTAGGCTAAGTGCATCTTCACAGTGAATGCAATTAAAAACTTGCCAGGGATCTATTCTTTCTTTCATCATCAGTAGAACATGAATCACAGTTAGATTTAGAATTGGAATGGAATCAGAAATCATTGAGAGAGAATCTGAAAGGAGCTATGGTAATTATAAAAGAGAGGTCTTGTTTGGGCTAAAAAGTGGAGGTATCATGAAAAGAATCATGAGAAGATAGTTTTCAATTCAAAATTCATTTGGATTAATTTCTCCCAGTTATATTGCTGTGATTTAACCTAGCAACAGTTCAGCATTACACAGTTGTTTGCTCACTCCCTCCTCCCAGTTGGATGTGGAAGAGAATTGGAAAAAAAAAAAACAAACAACAAAGTAGAACCCATGGACTTCACTAAGAAAAGGGAGAGAAAAGGAAAATAATAATAGTAACATTAATAATACAATATGTATTTACAAAGAAGTGATGCACAACACACCTGCTTACCACCCACTGGCTGATGCCTAGTTAGTCCCCAGGCAGTTGCTGCCCCACTACAGCCAACTCTCCACAGCTTTCAAACTTTATCTCACATGATGTCATATGGTATGGAACATTCTTTTGGCCAGTTTGTGTCAGCTGTCTTGGTTCTGTCCCTCTCACAACTCCTTATGTCCCCTTAGCCTCCCTCACTGGACAGCACAAGAAGTTGAAATGTCCTTGGCTCTGTGCAGCACTGTTCAGCAACATTGGTGCGTTATCAGCATTGTTTTTCTGCCAAAGTCAAAATATAACATATCAGTCACTATGAAGTCAAAAAAATCTACTCTGTCCCAGTTTAAACCCAAGCATATGTATTTTCATTTGTAATTGTCTGTCTCAAAATTACAAATGATTGGCATGGGAAAATTGGACCTGTGTTATATTATTCTGAGGTAAAATATTTTTGATTGTAGAAGCTACTCTACAAATGGATAAGTCATTAAAGGACATAAATAAGAAATAAAACCAAGCAATCAAACAAAAACCTAGGAAGCAAAGGCCTCTTTTAGCTATACATGATCTATACATGAAAACATCTATAATACTAAAGCTGAAGTTTTCTTCAAACATATATAACGTAGCAATGAATATTTTAGTAATGTAACACTAGTTAAAATAACATACTGTGTTCTGAGTAAGCAATATTAACCTGCTCTAACCTATGCAATGAACAACCAGAGTCATTTCTCTTTATGAATGACCTATGTACTGGTTTTATTTGTTATTCATTTCTGCTTTAATTGCACTCTGATTTTAAATTTACAAAAAATAAATCTTCCTCATACATTAGAGTCCTTATTTTCATAAAAGCCCATAGTAATATTTAATAAGACAGGATTTATTAAATGAGAAGATTATATCTCTGAACATCTGGGTACTTCTGAAATTATAGTTAATTTAACTGACTGAAAGCAGTATTCTCCATACATGCAGAGAGCAAATTACTGGAGATACAAAACTTTACACAAATTCGAGTGTAAAAGTTGACTTGAACTTATATTTTCTATTTTTCTTTTCCAGTTCAGAAGAAATGTAAAATTAACAATGATCTTACTACTTAACCCTTCCATATAGGAGCTGCAAGAAATTTTAAGTAGCCTAAAATAGATGTGACACAACTGGACAGAAAAGAGATCATAGTCAGAAAGTAATTGTAAAAGTAAGTTTGAAATAGGGCAAGATTTTATTTTCAGGTCTTTGTAAGTCTCTTTTCCTCTTAAACTTTTGTAAAATTATATAGCTATAGTTACCAATTTCATTAAAATCTTCTAAGACAATGTATGTATGCAGACTGCCTTTATGTTTTGAAAGGAAGAATAGAAAAGATTACTATCCTTCTATCCACCTTCAAAACAAAAATCAAACTTTCTGAATCATATTTTTATTTTTAAAATTATTTCTAGTTAAATCAAGATGGAACATTTACTGTAAGTTATGCTCTATCACTTTGATTAATGATCACCAATATAGTAAATGTATTTTGCATCTGGAATAGTGTGTGTTATGAAAGATTTCTTTAAAATAGGCAAGCAGCTTTTCTCTGGTCATTCTCATATCTTTATAAAATATATGCCCCCCTATGAAAGCTGCATATTTAGAAATGGCACTTTTAATGAATAAATCCACAAAGTTTCCACAAAACTATACTATAAATCACTTTGACATTTAAGATAAGTATCATATTCTTTCCCTATTCCTTTGCTAAGAGAGTCCAAGGATTTGCTTTTAGCTTGTGTGAGATAAAAAACATCTGTCAGCATTTTTAATAGTTGTACACACACACACACAAAAAAGAGGTCTTCAGTTTTTTATGATCCTGCAAGCTAGACTGTGTGAAACTTTGAAAACCCACAGTTTCTTCCGCATATATATTCATCTTAGTTTTATCATGGCATCGGTGTCACATAGTTAATTCATGTATTTAATACAGATGACATGGAGCATGGTGTCTTGAATGAGTTCACTGGATTTATTTTCTACAAAGTCTTAGACTGGATTAATGTAATAAGTTCATCTTCAAATTTAAATAAAGCTATGACAGATCTATATTTGCAAAACTGTTGTGATGATCTCACTTTAAGTAGTGGTTATTAAAGCAAATTTAAGAAATGTTCCTTTCAACAGCTTCATGCAAATCACAGAATAGAGATCAGTAAGGTTAAAAAAGAAGATGCCACAAAGTCCCTTTAATGAGTGCGAAGGAACATTTAATTTATTTTTACTCTACACCCTCCGTTCCTTTCTCATACTCATGTGCAACAGACACTCTGGAACATTTCTCTTAGATTGCACTTGCCCCTGGAGGGATTGGAAATAACTCAAATCCTCAGAGCTCCCAAACATTTTGTCACTGTTAAAATTTACTTCTCAATTTGAGACAATAAGCAAAGTCCACTCTGACTCAAGAGTTCTTGATCTTGATGTGGATCAAGATGTAGATTTTAATGTAGAAATGCTCTTATATTAGGTCTGAATTTTAATGAAAGCATTTTCCTGGTGACTGAGAAGTTTCCCACACGTTGACTCTGTTAGAGAAAAAAAAGGAAAAGGAAATGGAAATGGAAAAAGGAAAGGAAAAAAAAGGGGAAAAATTATCAAGTTCTTGCAATAATTTCTAGTGACCTTCCTGAAGGGTCTATGGAGCTGTATGAAATGATAACATTCTCCACAATGTATCCTGAAAGATAACATGACATGTAAAAGACGTAATTTGAATTATCAACTTTTCTTCCTTTTATTCTTGTGAATTCGTACGTATGTATAGGTAACTCTTCATCTTGTGCACTCTTGTTTAGGCTCTTCTTTACATATTACACCTCAGTATAGAACTAAATAAACAGTTGACTCATTTATTTTCCCCCAGTGGTAGAGACAAATTTCATATAAAGCCAAAATCTCCCATTTATAACAAATAGTAATAAAAATGTTGGCTGTGACTTACAAAAGCTTCTCCTAATTTGGCATCAATGCCTTTTTATTTTGAGGAATAATCTACTTATATGAAAAGAAATTTTTGTCAGTAAATAAAGTGTTTGTAATTTCCTCAAATATGATGTAACTGAAGCACACAATATTTTTTATTATTATTAATGAATTATTACAGATATTTAATATTCCAGTCACAAATTCTGCTGGCTCATGGCCAGCCTGTTGTTCACCAGAACACCCAGGTCCTTCTCTGTAGAGCTCATCTCCAGCAGGTCATCCCCTAATCTGTAGTGATGCATGCAGGTATTCCTCCTCAGGTGCAGGATCCTACATTTGCTCTTGTTGAAACTTATGCCCAACTCTCCAGCCTGTCCAGGTCTTGTTGAATGGCAGCACAGCCTTCTGGTGTGTCAGCCACTCCTCTCAGCTTTGTATCATCAGTAAACTTGTTGAGAGTGTACTCAGTCCCTTCATCCAGGTCACCAATGAAGATGTTGAATAATACTGGATCCAGTACCTACCTCTAAGGAGCACTGCTAATGTCAGGCCTCCAGCTGGACTCTGCACCACTGATCACAACTCACTGAGCTCTGCCAGTCTGCCAGTTCCCAATCCATCTCACTGTCCACTTATCTATCCCACTCTCCTAAGCTTACCTATGAGGATGTCATGGAAGGCAGTGCCAAAAGCCTTTCTGAAGTCAAAGTACACAACATACACTGCCCTCTCCTCATCTACCCAGCCGATCGTGACATCAGAAAAAGTTGTCAGATTGGTCAAGCACAATTTCCCCTTGCTAAAACCATGCTGCCTATTCCTGATAACCTTATTTTCTTCCACTTTCTTGGAGGTGACATCCAATATAAGTTGTTCCATCACCTTCTCAGGGACAGAGACGAGGCTGACAGGCCTGTAGTTTCCCAGATCCTCCTTTTTGCCCTTTTTGAAGACTGAAGTGACATTGGCTTTCCTCTGTCTTTAGGCATCTCTCTCTTTTTCTGTGACATTTCAAAGATGATAGAGAGTGGTTCAACAATCTCTTCGGCCAGCTCCCTCAGCACTTGTGGGTGCATTCTGTTGGGGCCCATGGATTTGTACCTGACCATACTCTTCTCAACCAAAGGGAAGTCTTCCTTTCTCCAGTCTCTCTCTCTTACCTCCAGGATCTGATATTCCTCAGGGGGAGTCTTATCAATAATCACCCAGCATGGAAATGGAGTTGAATATGCTCATGAAGCAGCCAGTATTTACCTTGTCTTCTGACTGAATGGTAACTGGAGCTAAATGGAAGTGGTGTGGAACATTTTATTTCTTCTTGAGAACTGCTTATTTGCATGAGTTCTGTGGGCTGACTGAGATTAATATTCAGCCTCCACTATATTTCAGCATCAGCTAAAATATTCAACTAAAATATTAGCAGTTTATGTTAACAGACCCAGCAATGCTTTCCATCTCCTGTGTCTGGGTGAGTCTCATAGTTAAAACTCGTTTTGCATTTTCTCACATATAGACTGGTTTTGATGAAAATAAAATCCACACATGAATGAAATAATACAATTTTTCAAAGAGATCTTTTCCAAATGAAATAGTAATGGTGAATAGAAGACATGTTTTTAAACTCTTTGTTTCTTTCTGGCTACTAGTAGTCATTACTTTATTTTCTTGTTATGCTAAGGATTCAATTATAAGGGCTCAGTACACTTATTATAAACCCTTACTCTTATTTTCATTATTTCCACCTGAAATATAGTCTAGTACAGGAAGAAGATGTAAGAATTAGAAAACTTATCTAGAAATCCCACAGATAATAAAAAAGACTGGCATTCAATGTTTAAGCATCAGATAATGGATGCTTCCAAGTGATGCCTGAAAACAAGATCTCAAAGCCATTTTGTATATACTAGGTATCTCTAATATATACTCTGAAATCTTTAATCTAAACGTATCATCAATATGTACAAATATGGAAGTATCTTTAACATTAATACATACTTGCTAAATATTTTATTCCTATGTCTATAACCAAGATTGTCAGATATCACCATGAAAGATGAGCCTCAACTGCTAATGACAGTGATAGAAAAGGAGTTAGTAGAGAGATTGAGGAGACAGATTTTTCAGTTGCAGATATATAATTTACAAACTTGAATATAAGGGAGGTAACCTGCCTCAGATTTTCAGCAACATCAGGTAAATGCACTAAAAACTGATGTTGGGCAAGAAAATATTGCAGGGAATCTTATTCATTCTCTGGCAGATATGTTCTGTCAGTATAGTATAGAAGCCATAAAGAAAAGTTTTACAGATGTAATGAGGTCATTTAGTAGTTTTCATGTTATAGAAACAGTCTTCATAACTATCTTGTGGGTGAAGTTTATGCTGTAGGTGATTTTTATAAAGTATTAGACATTAAATTGCAAAGAAGGTGATGTTGACAAAAAATGTTAGTGACAAATATCAAGATAAAATAAAAAACTAATACTGTTGCATTTTACTCTGCAGTGAATATAAATGGGGAAGCAAAAAGAATGAAAAAATGTACAAAATGTGGAAACTTTCAGGCAATTCATTTTGTGGCAGAAACTGGAAGCCTATATCCAATGGCCAATGTGAAATTTTTAACTTTTATAAAACAAAGCTTCTGGGAAAAAGATGTACTGCATTTGAATTCACTTTTTACAAATTTTGGTAACAGAAAATATAACTTCAAAGTACAGAATTGCAAGGAAAATGTGACACCTATTAGATATGATATGAGACTGACTTGAGTTTAGACTGATTAAAGATACAATCAAACCAATAGGAATTTAAAAATATTGCAGAAAGTTATGATTTAAAGCACACAAATTTCAGAGTATTTTTAATGTAATGTTTGGAAGGAAGTGGTAATGATATCATCAAAATGATATTTGAAAAGCTGAAAAGTCAAGTTCAAATCCATATTTAATACTGCTAGATTATGGTTTATCATGCTGAACAGTCCTACTTGCCCAAATGTAATCTAATACAATCAAGTCAGACAATCAAATTAAGGACCATTAATTAAAAATAGTATTAAAAATAAAGTTCTGAACTACCATATGTATCACCAAAAAGTGAAAGATCACATAAATGAACATGTTGAGATAAGCAAGATGTGAATAACAGCAAAAAGCAGCAATTTTCTATAGGCTGGACCTTGTTCACATGATGTTGCTGTTAAAAAGGGAAAAACTATGGATGGAACAAAGATACATTCAACTTCTAGAGAAGCAGAAAAAAAAAAGGTAGATTCAAAGTCAAATAGATTAGAAATAGATTATGCATAAAATAAGTGAGGAAAAGCAAATAGTTAACTAATACCTTTTGTGAAGCTTCAGAGCATCAAGTCAAAAAGAGACAGAAAAATAGGATGATATAAAAGTTACATCAAAACTTCTGCATATTATACTTTTCTTTTTTCCTTTTTGAGAGTGAGACATTTTAAGAGATGAACCTATCAAAATAGGAGCCAAAACATGATTGAGCATTTGAACACCAGATCAAGTTTCTACAAGCAGACTTATAGATACGCACTCGTCCCTGTCCCTCTGTCATAAGCACTGTTTTCTTTTTTTTGCTTTTTTGCTTATTGTTAGATTAAAGATTCATGTTAGTCCTGACCTCGCCTTACTGTGCAGTTCAAGGAACAATACCATGACAGCATATGTCAATTCTTCAGAAAAATTGTGGGTTATTTACATGACAGTTCATCAGCTACAAGATCTCATCTTTAGTATCTTTGTGTCTTGTTTACAGTAAATCTGAGCACTAGTCAAGTAAATCTGAGCACTAGTCAAGTAAGTTGGGGCGGTGTCAAGCTGCAGGGAACCTAACATTTAAGCTTTTAGAGGTAAAAGCTGCAATATTGTAACTGACAATCATGTTGTTGATGTGCTCAGGCAGGGTTATCCACTGTTGTGGGTATTTCTCAGGCATAATCTGGCGCCAGGGAACTGGAAATAAGGTTCATGTATGTTGTGGACAGTTATTGATCTCCTGAATCTTGACAAAAAATTTACAGTATCTCACTTCCCACCAGTACATTTACCTTTTTGTCACCCAGGAACCTGTGATGAACAATAATTCTGCATGATGGAAAGCATAGGATTGCCTTAATTTTTCATTTTCTATACTATTAAAACTAAGGCAGTAAAGCATGAAGAGGTCAGGGATAGGTTTTTGCAAAAATGAAGGGTCTGCTCTTATGGAATGCCTAAGTACACTAGGTGAAAGGAAAGGACAACCTCTAAAGCCATATGAATAAAAACTTACATATTCAGAAAAAGGCATTTCTGTTCTTTTTCTAATACTTTCTTCCACAAATTCTCCTTTTTTTTTTTTTTTT
>JACDJE010000195.1:1685491-1765947 GCA_016647715.1 Pavo muticus
TGCCTTTTTTTTTTTTTTTTTTTTTTTTTTTTTTTTTTAAGATATAGTCATTTTATAGAGATCTTGTGGAGACATGCTTTTCAAACCACTTAGGGAAGCTTGTCCAGCAAACCAACATTTAGTTTAGTCAGAACAACCTCCTTCAGTAAAACATCTATGATTTCAGTAGGTTGCTTACAGCAGCATTCTCAGCACACTTCGTACATACATGGTGTTTTATTCTCTCCTTTCCCCCTCATTATGAAGCTCATATCTTATATCAGGAAGGCCAGCTGTCAGCAACCAAATGCTCGGGTGCCAAGAGTTGCAAACAAGTACATTGTGAATTACGAACAGGGCTAATTAGTATTGGAAGTTAATACTTTTCACAGAAATAAGATAAAAGTGCAAAATGAGAGTGAGAAACTCCTGTTATTCAGAGAGTCAAAATGGCCTGGCTTATGCTGAATTTCTTACAGTATATCTAACTGAAAAGCCACAAAACCGGCAAACAGTCCTGGGAACCATGAAGACACTGGATGTCATAATACAGCTCCCTCAAAAAAACAAAGAAAACAAAACAAAATTCTATTTTAAATTTTACGTTTATATAATGTATATATTTTTGCATAAAATGTTAACTGAGTCATTCAATATTTTTTTATTCTTAAATCAGTTACAACCATCAAATATACCTTTGCTTAATACCCAAAACATTTTGTAGGAATTAAAACTAGAAGGAACAGAACGGAACAGAACAGAACAGAACAGAATAGAATAGAATAGAACAGAACAGAATAGAACAGTACAGTTTGGAGGAATCTTCAAAAATCATCAAGTCCAACTGTCTGACCACTACAGGGCAGACCAAAAGTTAAAGCATATTAACAAGAGAATTGTCCAAACATCTCCTAAATACTGACAGGTATGGGGCTTCAACATCCTGTCTAGGAAGCAAGTGTTTGACCACCCTCACAATAAAGAAATGTTTCTTAATGCCCAGGCTGAACCTCCCTGGGCACAGCTTTGTGCTGCTCCTGTGTGTCCTGACATCAGTCTCTCCACAAAGAATACGACTTCCAGCCCTGTGACCAGCGTTGTTGCCCTCCTCTGGATGTTTTCAAGGACCTTAATATCCTTTCTATATTGTGGAGCTCAGAACTGGAGAGAATATTCAAGCTGAGGCTGCACCAATGCTAAATGCAGTGAGAGAATCACCTCTTTTGATCATCTGGCTATGCTGTATTTAATGCCCCCTTGGCTGCCTGGGCACACTACTGTCTGATATTGAGATGCTGTCACCAGCAACCCCAGATCTCTTTCTGCAGAGCTACCATCCATCCATTCATCTCCCAGGTTGTACCTGTGTCCAGCATTACTCCATCTCTGGTGCAGAACCCAGAATTTTCCTTTGTTGAACTTCATGCCACTGCTAATCACTCAGTGCTCCGATCTATCTAGATTCCTCTTCAGAGGGAGAGAAAAGAAGAAAAAAGGGAGAAGAAAAGAAAGCAGGAAAAAAATTAGCCTGATATTTGAAATGGGATAGATGGTATGAATGGACACTGAGACATAGAAAGATTGTCCCAAATTACAAAAATTGGAACTGAAAGAGCTTATATATGTCATGACAGTCAGGAGGTTTGAAAAAACACTTAATTCTGTTGGTATGATTTTAAAAAAGTTAGAATATTTGTTATGTATTCTTTGAGACTCTTACATAAATCCATAAAGGACCAAACTGGACTTCTGGATTTTGTATGGAAATATAAAACTAATTTACTGTGCCAGAAGTGATACTAAATATGTCTTCATCAAATTATTTTCTACTCTTCTAATTTTACACATCAGAGAAGTGCTAAATTGCACCCCCACGTTTACAACAGAGAAATTAAGATCTTTTTAGACCATGAATAGAGATCTCCCATTGAGAGAAAATTGCTAAGTACACAGCTGGTGAAAATGATGAGAGAGCTGAAGGTGGTAAGGAGTAAAAGGAGTTAAGATTATGAGGTTGGAAAGTGATAGAAGAAAATCATTGACTTCACAAGTGACATTAGGAAGTAAGAACAATATATTCTCCAACTGTTTCCTTACACTGAATCTTATTTTCTCTTTCACTTTAAGATTTGTCTAGATAGAAACCTACGCTATTAATTCAGGTTGGGATTTTACAGAGTCCATGTTGGCTTATCTGTGCTCCCATTAGTAATGATGCAAAGTTTACTCTTCAATTCAATCAGCCTTAAAACATTCTTTACTGCTCTTGAAAACCCCCAGGAAGGTTTCCCTAAGGATTTTCTACAGCTACAAAAAAAAAAAAAAAAAAAAAAAAAAAGTGCATTAGTGTAGAAACTTTTGAACTTTTGCACTTTGTCAACTTCTAGAAATAGCCCACCCACTAATTCCACTTGTCGGTATGCTACTAGTATCACCTAAACATGAACAGTACTGGAAAAGAGGACTATATTATGAAGCAGTATTATGCTTTCTTGTATGTCCTTTACATATTAAAATATTCATACAGTTTACAGTTAACATTCATATTTTCCATTTCTCCCTGTACTTGTAGGCATATGGTATTTGTAAATTGAAAAAGACTTACCTGTGCCCATAGACTGTTATTCAAATCCTAAGCGTGTGATATTTTGATGACAGACATCTAAATGATGCAAATCTCATTTTACCCAAAACACTCACCACATTCATTCCCCCAACACAGTATTACTCTGCAAATTTCAGAAGATAGAGCATTGTTCTAAAAGGCACCCATGTGGACTTAAGTATTTCTTATAGTTGCATTTCATTTATTAGATGGTCGATTTTTGAAATATTTAAGCTATCAATGTTGCCATCAGCGTGAAGAAGGTAATGAGACTATTCTTAGTGATTATCAGTTTAAGTCTATTTTAGTCCAAAGCAAAAAGTTCAGAATGAAGAAATAATTGCCAACTAGGTGCTTATTTAATCACTGTCTTAAGTATCATGGAGATGAGGCTCCAGAAAATGTTCAAAGTAAAAGCTGAAGTCACAGAGTTAACCTCCTGACAATTTATTTTACAGAGTTTTTAAAAATATGTCAGCCTCTTGTATTTCTATGAATATGCTTTCTCCTGTGTATTCTTTCTCTAGACATCATTACTTGAAATTTCAGTAATGAATATAGGGCTTTTGAATTTGTTTTGATTTGACATAATTTGAGGCTAATCCTCGGGTTTATTCACAGCAGGAGTCTACTCAGAAATACATTACAGCCAGTATGAATTTTCTTACTTTTCATTTATTTTCAGAGATCCCATTAAAAGACGTATCTGACAGAGAAAGGTATGTTGTGTCAATCACATAAAGACTCTTGAAGAATCCTTTTCTTGTATACAAGAAAATATCTCAGTTTGACAGATATTGAGAATGTATACAATATAACCCACATATTGTGAGTTGTACTTTGAGCATTTCCTGATAGTTTTGGTGTTATTCATGCTAAATGTTTCTTTACCTATCATTTAATTGTTACTGATTTTCATAGATGTTCTTAGGTAACTAGTGCTTTCAGGTTCTGTTTTCCACAAAGTTCTTCAGTTCATGAAGAGCAGGGACCTGAATTGAGCCCAAATTTCTTCAGGAGTGATTTCTATTTTCTAGCATTCTACTGAACAGAATAGTATGAAAAACACTTTGCTTTTTCAAAATATATGTGACTATTGAATTAACTACATTTTCAAAATTCAGAAAAGAAGTAGTTGATTTTTATTATTCTTTAATTCATCTTATGAATGTATGCGTTAGGCTGCTGCCATATTCAACAACATAGACAATAACATTGCTCAAAATCTTTAGATGTAGCCCAGCTTTCATTTGTCCAGTTTATCAAGATGTAGAAAGCACTCCTGACTAGAACCCAGATAATTATTTAGCATTTCATTGAAAAATATGCACATCGTCTATATCTGAAATCTCAGGAACACCAGTTCTACTAATTTCCTCCAGCTAATACAAGACGTGAAGTTAAGACTCAAAACTGCATAAAGGAAAGTTCAGACTGGATATTAGGGGAAAAGTTCTTCACTGAGAGGGTGGTCAAGCATTGAAACAAGCTCCCAGGGAAGTGGTCGGGGCCCAAGCTTGCTACTGTTAAGAACTGTTTGAACAATGCTCCTAATAAATATATGGTTTATCTTTTAGGCAGTTTGATGTGGAGTCAGGAACTAGACTCAGTGATCCTCATGGGTCCTATCTAAAACAGGATATTTTACGATTCTATGAAAATACAACTGTTGAAAAGTGTTAGAGGAGTGAGCAAAGAAATGGTATCCACTTGTATCTTAATTTGAAGTATGGGAACAGTCCTCTGAAGGCTGAAGCCTGTTTTATCCTACTTCAGATAAAGACTTTAACACCGTAGATTCATGAGTTCATTTGTGTCTTTCCTGTTTCACATAAGTATGGACCGTACATTCTTCCTTCTACGTCATTTTTATGAATAAGCTACAGTCTGTTCATTTAAGTGCATTTTTGAGAGTTATGAGATGCAGATTTAGTTCCTACTGAGTGAGAAAGAAGACAGTGTTTAAGACTACAGCTCTTAATTCTTTATTGCTTTGGCCTTTAGATCTTCTTGCCTCAATTCCATGGTCTTTAAATGAAAACATTTTTTTTTCTTACCTTAGGAGTTTTGTGAGAAAGATTACAATAAAGATAATGAGATACTTAGATGCTATCATGATGGAGCCTTACGTGCAGGCTACTGAAATGGATAGGTTAAGATTAAATGCTCCTTTCCTTCCTAATGAAATAATTAGAAAGCTTTTAAATGTAAATGAAACACCACTCAAACTGCCTAACTCTGGCATAGTGTGTGACCTAGAAGTCAGATAACTGTAGAGATGATTAAAAACCCAGTGAATAAAAGTGTGAATGATAAGAACTCAAAAAATGTTGTGAATATGAGAATGTACTCCTCTGTCACCTATTTGTATTTAGATGATTTCATGTATCTCCTAAGAAGCTGTTGCTTCTCTTAAGCTGAATACCCCCAAAAGCACAACATGTGAAATTATGTTTCCTCCTCAGTTCATGATATTGTAGTATGACAATTATGGCCCACAAGTAACTGCCCCATCCATGTGGCAGTTTAAGGCAGATCCTAGAAAACTAATCTGCATAACAACAACAACAACTACAAATATAAAAACTATCTCAAAATGTTTTTTTAAATGCACTTTTTTTATTATGTAAAACAACACTAACAAGAAAAAAAAAAAAAACAAAAAAAAAAAACCCAGTAGGAGCTGTTTCACAGGCTGGTATTTCAGCAATACTGTTTTAAAGTTGAAGACAACCACTACAAATGTAGTACATCTTTTTCTCTTATTTTTACTGAGCCATGATATAATGCTGCATAAAATCTTTATATCACTGTGGATCATACTCAGCAGAGAGCTGTGACTTCTAGCTTTCAAGCTTTCTGTTTCTTGTAAGATAGCTATAAAAAACAATTGCTTCTGAAAAGAAGGGTGGCTGAGGAGAGGGAATATATACTATAATTGAGCAGATAAGTAAAGGAGAGGAATCTATTGGTAGGCTACAAGTAGCATTCTGGTTATCTCCAAATTAAAATTAATGCCCCATTATTGACCTAAATTTGTAAATATTTTTGTGAGTAGTTGGTTGCAATGGGTCTGGCTGGGATTGTAGCATGGCATTTATTTTCTTTATAGTAGTCTATATGGTAGCTGCACTTTTCAATTTTGGTAAAAGCAGTGTTGATAACACACCAGTGTTTCAGCTACTACTGAACAGTGTTTGCACAGTATCAAGGCCTTTTCTCTTTCTCACTCTGTCCCCCCCAGCATGTAGTCTGATTGAGTGAGAGCTTATGAGAGTCAGGAGTGAAGGGAAACACAGAATTTTTTAACATATGCTAATAGACTAAGCAGCAGATTGGGTCCATACAAATTAATTTTGATAAGGCCACAAGAACAGTTAGATGTCTAGAACAGGAATGACTGCCACACCTAGAGAATGAAAACCACATCTTTCTTAACAAGGAGTCATCAAAGGATTTTGTGGAAAGAAAATTTGGAAAAAGAATAGTGTGATTTATCAGCATGATGTCTTTGATAAAAAGGACCGGTGCCATTCACAGAGGAATAAACTGGGTAAGTAAGGTAGTATTTGTATTAACACGTGATAGTAATAGTGGAATCATGCATACTTTCTTTTTCCCTCCATAAAAAACAACAAAAAAAATTGATTTGAGAAAACTAAACAGTTTATCACTTCCCAGTGATATTAAATGCCTTCTAGTGATATATCTAGTGATAGATACCAAGAACTTTATCTATTTTATCTTATCAAAAACGTATTGATTGACTTTAATTAAAGGCATAAGCACTTCAAAAGGAAACAGTAGCCATGTACTAAAATGACTCTTCTACCTAACAGAGAAGAGCACAATAAGAACCAGCAAAGGGTGATGCCAGATAACTTCAATGAGCATTCATCGTTTCTTATTAGAGTATGGCACAAAGAGAAAAAGGGCAATTACCATCTCTTGAGTTCAAAACTGGATTTCTCTCTGAGAGATGTACCTCTATCAAACACAAGTTACTCATTTAAGATAGAAGTAAATGAAATTTTGTATCCTGTGACCTAGTTGCATTTCCACTATAAAATCAAGGAAGCACCAAAATCGTCTTGCTAGATATAAATAAAACTATAACATCAGCTCTGAGTAATGAAACAATTTTTGTTTTTTTTTATTACAAAGCTACCCACTAGCTTTCTCTTGACTGATTTCAATGTCATGTCAGAAACTTACAGTACAGAGTCTATTTAAAATAATATGATTTTTCCCTTTTCATTTCTGCTTACAGAAAATATTGTTTAAGAAAACAGATATGTAACTGCCAACCTCTCACTGGCCTCCGTGGTACATTAACATTTCCTTCTCTTGATGTTTTGACAATAAACAGATATTATGTAGAATGAACTAATTTTGCCTTTCAGATTTCTAAGAGCGTAGTTAGATTTAATCCCTACCATAATGAGTTCAATGCTGTTTAGCTTCAGGGGCCACAAAGACCCAATCTTTCTTGTTTTTGTCACTTGTCCAAAAATAAATATGTTTGCTAAATGATATGACAATTTATTGGACGTGCAACTCATTAATTTGTTGAAAGTTGTGTCTTCACAGAAATTTGAGTATTTTAAGTTCTAGTTAGTGAAACACTGAATTAGGAAAGTCTGATAGAAAACTGTTTGCTAAGGAAGACAACACATTCCTAGGGTTTAAGGAAAACAAACAAATAAACAAATAAAACCCTTCCTTTCATTAATAGCAAATTCTTCTAAAGTAGCTTATTTCCTATGGGATCAAAATTTTACGGTCAAATTTGGAGGTGATACGCACAACATTGTAAACAATATACTCAAGTCAATGTAAAAAATGTAAGAGGAAGAACAACTCAGACTTGGCAGTAAGGTTGTTATCTCTGATTACGTTAGAATAATATAATGGTTTGGATTAGAAAGGACCTTAGAGGCCATCTACTTCCAACTCCCCTGCCATTGGCAGGGACATCTTTCACCAGATCAGATGCCCAAATCCCCATTCAACCTGGCCTTGAACACTTTCAGGGAGGGGTCATCTACAGCTTCATTGTGCAACCTGTTCTATTGCCACATCTCCTTCATATTTAATAGTTTATTTCTTATATCAAATCTAAATCTACCCTATTTTACTTTAAAGTTATTACCCCTTGTCCTATCACTGCACTCTCTGATAAAGGGTCCCTGTAGGACAACTGTAGGTACTAGAAGGCTTCTATAACATCTCCCTGGAACATTATTTTCCCTCCAACTCTCTCAAGCTCTTCTTCATGGGAGATCTCACTTATCATCCATATGATTCTCCTCTGAACCTGTTCTAACAGTTCCACGTCCTTATGCTAGGGATCCAGAGCTGAATGCAGTACTGTGGGTGGGGTCTCGTAAGTACAGAGTAGAAAGGGAGAATCATTGCCCCTGATCTGCTTATCACACTTATTTTTGATGCAGCCTGGGGTACGCTTGGCCTTTTCTAAGGAGTTTAATTTTAAAAGAGTGAATACTACTTTACAAAGTAAGGACCATTACGGATAAGACTAGATTTGTTTATTATATGGGGAAAAGTCTGGGAGTTTTCTCAGTGCAGCTGCTGTTTATTCCTGATGACCTCTGATGGCTCAACAGAAAGCACAGAAGGAAAAGAACAGAGTGGTACCAGCCCCGCATCATCTTCCCTCGTGTCTGTCTTTTTTCTGCTACATAATAAGGAATATTGAGCTCTTCAACTCTCTTTTCTATACGTAAGTGTTTTATTTCCCAAAAGTTTTTATGAAAATACAGTCTGACATGTTTTATTTCTTTTATGTGCATTCAGGCTCTTAGGGATGGAGGAAACATAATTAAGCCTTGGTCTGTGTTTCACTTCAGGATGTAGAACACTATGAGATATGTCATGAGAAGCTTCTAGATTTGAAAAATACCACAGTGAAGCACTGATGGAATTTACAGATAGTACCACAAAAGATGGCTGGATTTCACAGGAAGTAACAATGAAGTGAGAAACCACGAAAATGCACAGATGCTCAGAGGGAAGCACTGGGGACCTTTTGAAGAGTAGAATCCTGCAGTGCCAAAAGAACCTAGGTAACCATTTGACTAATATATAAAGCCAAAAGAACAAGCCTATCACTTTAACACAGTAATTTGAGGAAACCTATGGGGCAGCCCTGAACTTAGGTAACTACAGTTTAATTAGGACAATAACCCAAACCTGTCATTTAGACTGTACCACGCAAGTCACAGAATCACAGAATCACAGAATCACAGAATCACTAAGGTTGGAAAAGACCTATAAGATCATCCAGTCCAACCATCCACCTATCACCAATGGTTCTCGTTCAACCATATCCCTCAACACAACATCCAAACGTTCCTTGAACACCTCCTCCTGGGACGGTGACTCCACCACCTCCCTGGGCAGCCCATTCCAGTGCCTGACCACTCTTTCAGAGAAGTAGTATTTCCTAATATCCAGCCTGAGTCAGTCGTTTAGTATTTCACTCACTATTACTTCAGTTTGTTAGTGTGGATGTTATGGCAGATAATTTCAAAAGCCTTATTAAGGTCAAAGAATTTAACATCCACTGCTCTCTCGTTGTCCACGAAACCATTCATTTGACTGTAGAAGGCTATCTTGTTGGTCAAGCAGGATTTTCTTTTAAAAATCCATGCAGAAAACTTCCAATCACTTCCAGTTTGCAAGGTTGTTTGCTCCTTCACCTTCTGGTCAAGGTGAAACTGACTGGGTTGTAATTCACCAAATCCTCTTGCTTGCTTTTACCGATTCTGAAAGTGATATTTACTTTCTTCCAGTCCTGAGTAACCTTTTCCAGTCACCACTGTCTTTCAGAAATATGAGAGTATCTTCACAATTATATTGGCAAGATCCCTCTGCAATTGTGGTTGAACCTCATCAGGTTGCATGTATTTCAATCAGTTTATTTGCTTAAAAGTTTCCTTTCTTGATCCTTCTCTATTGAGAGTAACACTTCATTGTTCAAGAATATGTCCCCTTTTCAGGTAGTCAGTAGCAAATTTATTTTGTAAGAAAACTGATACTTTAAATCAGAGCAAGCATGAGCCTGCCTTATTGCTTCACTGGAATTTGCTGTTTCACCTCCCTCCAGATGAACTCGGTCACCAGAAGGTCCTAGACAGAAAAGGAAGAGTACTGAAATTAGATGATGGACAACATGACTACAAAGCTTCTCTCTTCTTTCACTTCCTTTTGCAGCTTCTGCCTTTACTGTTTCATACTGTTTCATGTTTCTGTTGACTTAAATGCTTTGAAATGATTGTTTGATCACTTGGTTAAGTTCTACACCCTTTAATGTAATTCTTCTCTTGAAATTTTAATTTATTGTGTTGATGCTCAGAAAAAGTCCACTGTTCGACAAGATATGATGTGTATATATCTGCATATATGTGTAAGTAACCAGCAGCGTGGTCCACATTATTTCTAAAATAAATCATTGTGAGTTTTTGTGTGTGTGGTTTATTTCTTTTTATTTCCTTATTTATTTATTTTTGTAAAATAACTGAGCTATAAATATCAAATGGATTTTAGATGGAGAGACAAGAATGCTTTGTCTTTTTGAGCTTGGTTTGCTCAGAACTTCTTGAGTTCACTTGACTAAAAGATCTAACTCATTTTACAAGAATGTTACACAGATGTTGTGATACAGTTTATTGCTTCACAATAAAATATCTGGAGAACAGTTTTCACGGTACTGTGATGACAACTCTTTTTTTAAACTGTTTGAAAAATTTGGGAGCTAGAAGAGATAAAAGGTTTTCTTGTCTGTTCAACTTGAGTACTTCTGTATATCTTCTTTTAAAAAATATATTTGAAGACTCAAATCTTGGGATATTCTGAATTGTTTTAAGGTAGACATTAACAGCTAAAGCTCAGTATACATTAACACGCTGTGTAAATTACTAAATTTTCCTTTGAAGAAAAATGTGTCACCAATTCTGGAATACCTACATCGTAAAGCCTCCATGGTATGGATTAGGAAACTGTAAAGGTAGAAAACAGACTAGGCAAAGTGTTTTCATTTACGGAGGTTTTAAAATTTTACTACACATCATAGCTCACTGTTAAACACCTGCATTACATTTTGGTATCCTAACAAGGTTTAATTACAAAAGAGGCATAACCTCCTGCAGAAATCCTACTTGTAACTTCTAATGAGCAATAAACAGTCCTTTAGAAATCAATATGTGAGAAATTAAATATGATTGCCTGGACTTGGTTGGCCTCATAACTAATGGGACTATAAAATACATGATTAATTAGAAAGGTGTTTTACAAAGGTTAATTTGTTTATTTTTCAAATTATCTTCTGAGATCAAATAGTGGCTAAAAAAAATCCTACATCAGTCATTAGCCAATGATATTTCTGAAGATTCAGAATAGTCTTGGTTTGGACAGCAACTAGAGCTGACAGTTAAACCTGAACATTCACTGGCAATGGTTTTAACTCTTCTCAATTTTAGCCATCAGCCTAAAGACAATTTAAGCAATGCAAATTTCAAATTTTTAATTTAATCAAAAATGTTTCCGAACACAAAGGTGTGTTCTTGGGATATCTTCTTTAGATCTTTGAAGAGACAATGCATCTTATACAGAACATGACAGCCATATATTTGGGAATGTAATTTATTTTCATCAGATATCCGTAGGTTCATTTTGTTAGTGGCGGTTTCAAGAAGATTAACTTGAGTATTGTGATGTGTAAAATGCCAGTTCCCTATTATCTTCTCCTGCCTCATAATGAGATTGCCTAAGCACAGGTGAGCTTCAAAGAAGAAATTTTTTTTTGTCTAAGGAACTGATATCTCCTGTTCATATGCTGGCATTGGATGTTGACTGATGGGTATATTTCAGCCTACAACTCTACACATATGTAACTATTTTAATGTGGGATGGATGTAAGAGCCACTCTTCCAATTTTGAAGAGCTAATGGAAGGACATCAGTATTTCTCCAGTGATTGAACGTAAGGAGATCTCAGGGCAAATAGATGAGTTATAGTGTACATATACTGTAAACAGCAATTTTTTTGTCCAGTGGATCCCCTGTGAATCTGCCATCAGTAAGACAGACAAACTGTTTCCAAAATGCCAGGCAACTGCTCTGCATGTTAGAATGTCCATGTTTTAAAAGCGTGCCTTGTCCTGCCTTATAGCCGCACTGTTCATTAATTGTCTTACTGTAGTTGTACAGTTAAGATCATTTACTATCTGGCATAACATCAAGTGACATTTAAAATCTTTTGTCTTTGAATGTTCTCTATTTAAGGGCTAAAAGAATACAAGACAGTAGTCTCATTTAAATAAAAAGTTGGTTTTGTTCTAATTTTTAAAAATAAATGAAGGATTCACTCTATTTTGGAAAACTTGCATTATGTTTATAAAAATGAACAATTTTACTCCATTTCTGGTTACTCAGAAATGTTTTGCTAGTTTGATGAAATTAATATAAGCAGAGTACTTCTAATCCGAACTTTAAAACAGATATTTCTTATGAGAAAATACATGAATTTTAATGATTTGTAAGCTAAATAAATAAATTAAGCAGCAAAGAATACGATACAACTTTTTCACCTAAGCTGGTTAATGTATGTAATACTTAGAGATGACATTATGCAGTACACAATATTGAGCATGTGCAGGACAACTTTCAGGATTTAGGCTCACAGTACCTTACATTTTTATTCAACAAGTTTATATTTTAACATTTCCAGAAAATCTCCTTATCTGTTTGTGTTACAGTCTATAGAACAATTGAATTTACAACAGAAAAAAAAAAATAATGTCATTTTTAAAGGAATTATAGAAAAATATATAATACCTAAACTTCTCTGCTGGACAGCTCAAGATACATGACAGCTCACAGAACAGAGAGATTACCTGAAGGATATTTTTCATGATGGATCTATTTTGTCAGGGAACTGAACTCATGACCCAAGTATTGGAAAGTGTTAGGCTTACCTATTAAGCCACTGAAAAATCTTATTTGCTCTCAGTAGAAGTCCTCTTAGACTCAGTTGGGAAAGCTTTCAGCCAAAGGGCCTTAACCTTGAAAGGGCAAAGGATTAAAGTTAGGATACTGTTAAATGGAAAAATCAATGACAACAAGTTAAGCAGAAAAAGAAACTCTCAAATGAAGATAAATAATTGGCCAAATTTGTCCCTTGTGTTTATCTGTTTTCTTCATTTGAAACATGCTTTGGCTAGTTTTGCCTCTGTGTGTAGGAGAACCCAGAAGAGAAACAATTCAGTAAGAGTGTTGGGCAATATGAAATAGCAAGAACTCCCCGGTGGAAGTAATGAGGCTAAAACTTTCTTAGAATACCCTGAATTGCAATGGACCCACTAAGATCATCAAGTCCAAATGCTTCATAACTGAAGACTACTAAAAATATACTAGAAATCCCTATTTTAATTTGGAAAGGCATGAAGCAAGTGCTGTACAGCAAAGGTTGATGCAGATATCATAAGTTACTGATACCTAGATCTACAGGCCAAAGAACTAGCAAGAATAGAAGCAATTCATAATTTACTTCTAAGTAGTGCAAAAGGCCTGAAAAAATAAAGGGATCATTCTAACTGTGACCCTGGTCAAAAACGTTCAAGTCTTCTATAGTGCAAACAAAACAAAACAAAACAAAAACAAACAAAAAAACCCTATATGCATATGTATATATATTTGTATTTAAAAATAAAACCGCAAAATAATGGAATAAGAAAAAAAATATAACAGCTGGGAAAAATGCTTACAGAAGGCACAGACACTAAACATATATATGAAAAAGCACAGGACACCTTTACTGCAAAATTAATTATGTAAGAAAATGAGAAAATAATTTTCAAACTTTTAATTTTACAGAGTATTTGTAAAATAATGCACTTATGGTAAGGATATAACTATAATCAATCAAAATAATATCTCAAGAAGAAAATATTGTGTGTAACTGTACAAATAAAATTTAAGTTGAATTTGGGATACCTAAGACTATTTCATAAAAGTTCCCGAGGCATAAAGACTAATATATATTTTTTTACAGAACTATGAGAAATAAGAATATTTTCAGTAATCTGAAAGCAGTCAATCAAGCTTTTCAAAAAACAGAAAGACAAAGATTTAGAAATAAATCTAAATGAATTATTTACATCAATAATCTTATAGAGGAGGACTCAAATGCTCTCACATCAAGTGCATTTACCATATGAAATGAAACATTGAGGTAAAGTTTCAGACTGAATTCTCAGTAAAATAGGTAAAATAACAAATTAAGAAACTGAACTGCGTCAAATCACCGGGGCCAACAGTATTTACTTACTGAAGAATTGTAAAAAATCTGAAATTTATAATCGCAGAACTATCAACTGCAGATACAATCTATTACCTAAGATGTTTGCAGTGATAAAGGACTGCAGCATCAGGACAGTCCTCCAGAAGAACATCATATCTCACACTGGAAAACTGTAGTTTGTAGATTTTGCATACATCTGTGGAAACTGGCACAAAATCTGAATTTGTAAAATCAGGATGTAAATGATATTTTCAAGAGGATTCAACAATTTTTTTTAACAATAATATGGTTCACAAGTCTCTTAATAGTTTATAAAGTGGTCAACAATGGCAAACAAAGGTGATCAGGTTAGTACTTCGATTTTCACAATGCATTTTGAAAGATTACTTACTTGTCACATTTTGAGACAAATAAAAGAGCTCTGTGATGAGAGAGATCCTTTTATGTATTAATAACTTATTAAAATAAGATAAAATATGCTAATAAATGATATTTTTTCAGTTGATGGTTACATTATAGAATTCTTCATCATATGCTGTTGTTACAAATTTTTCAACATATCTGCAAATGATCAAGATAAAGGAAAGAAATAGGATTTGTTAATGGTAGAAAAATATTAATAGCTAATTTGAAAGTGATTGCAAAGATGTAAAGAAAAATTTCATAGTAGTGTCTGATTAAGCCACAGAATAAACAAAAATTTGTATCAGCTAAGGTAAAGTAATGTACAGAGGAGAAATAACATTCCAGTGATCTATGCAGTGACACAGAAGATCGGTTTTTATCATACAGAAAAGCAAGACTGAAGTTAATTCTTTTAGGATTTTCTTTCAGAGCTACACGACAACCACTGAGGGAAAAAAGAAATACAGAAAGAAACAGCAACAACAAAGGAAACTGTTAAGAACAGAACAAGGAGCAGACCAGAATATGATATTAGATTACTGTACAAATAGCTGGCATGTTCGTGTAGTGGGTACATTCCAGCGTATGATTCTGTTTGTCCAATCTTGAAAAAGATCTAGTAGAAATTAGCAAGGAGACAGAACGTGATGATGAGCTGAAGAAGAGACTGCCAACTATTCAGCCTGGAACATAATAGTGGTTGTCAGCAATAAAATCTTGAATGTTTTGATAATACTGAGTCTATTAGTTTTTTCAACATAAAAATTGAAAGGTGTCTGAAGAAGTTGTAAAATAGTGGTCTAAAGTAAATGAAAAGATGACATATGTATGTATTTTTTTTCCGAACAGTTCATTCAATAAGCAAAGTTCAAAAAAAAAAAAAAAAAAAAAAAAAAAAAAAGTGAAAAGACATAGAAAAAATATCCATCTGTGTCTGATCTACTTGCAATAGAAGATTCACAGAGTCCCTAAACCACTGACAGATGAGACTCAAGAGATCATAGCAGAGAAAGTTTATCATATATATATGCTGTGTCTTATACTCATGGCTCAGATCCAATCTAACTGTAGGCAGTCTAGTTGACTTGAGCCATGTATATGTTCCTATACAATAATGACAATGTAGAATTTTAATTATGGCAATAACATACTACTCCTCTCATCCTAGCCTAAAATTATATGTGCTGTACTGTCATGATGTAAAATGTTTAGCAAAAATAAAAGCTTCTTTCTTCTTCTCCTTCATCATTATTCTTCTTCCTTCTTTTTGTTCACAGCTCATCCTGTAAAAAACTAATGTCAGAACAGCTAAGAGGAAAGTTAGTTACAGCACAGCGCTGGCAAGATCCAGGTAGGAAATATCTTTGTTCAGTGCCATCATCCAATTCTTTACAGTACATAGCCTCAAATACCTCAGCCAGATTAAATGAATAAAGCATTCAATGTTTTCCCTAAATATTCACCAGATTGTGGTTTAGGATTACTTTAGAGTAGGATAATAATAAAAAAAATCTACTCTGAGTCCATGTGAATACTCAAACATAAGTTTCAAACCAATAAAACTGTATATAAGGGACTTAACATGATATTCTTGGAGTTGGCTGTACTGATCTTTTAGTTTTAGTGCGCAGGCAATATATGGTTAGGATACAATACAATGCATGAACAATATTGTTTGCAGGAAAAAGATCAGACTGTCTTAACTTGTAAGAGGTGTGTGAAGACAGGCTCTGAGAGGCAGAATGGAAACCTTGGTTTTATTTTTCACTACAGAACTTTCAAATCATTTTTTTTTCTGATTATTATATGGAGAAAATTACCTATTCAGACTCAACTCACTTCAGGTGGCATGCATAAATTTTGTCCAAGATTATTTCCACACTTATGTCTAACTTCTGTGAACACTGGGGATTTGCAAGAATAGATTGCTATTTATCTGCAAATCAGCTTTATAAGAATTCAGATACCCTAATACCCAGTCATAAGCCAGAAAAAATGTACCAATGTATTTATCTCTCATCAAGGAGATTACACCAATTATCTAAAATATTCTAGATCAAAAGACTTCTAGTTTGTAGTCAGTCATTGTCACAATTTTGGGGACTTATTTTTCTTTAAGAAAACAAATAGCTCTATTTCATTCTTCCGCAACACAATTCTTCCACTACATTTTGTCCATTTGTATTTAATTCCACTGCAGCCTTTGATGCGACAGTACTAGGCATAAGCCAATAGCAAATGATAAGGAAGAGAGGTGAATGACCTTCCATGTTAGGAACCATTTAGATTATTCATTACTGGGAAAATCTGGCTGATCATAGTTGTCTGCTCATTTTGACAGCTCCATGAATTTAATATAAACATAGCAATATGTAGCAACTGAATTTTAATTTGAAGTTATAATTCACACTTAGATATTCATGGAAGATGTATTTTTCAAAAGCTGGTAATTATTCATGATTGATTCACACAAGTTAGTCTGAATTTTAGAATTTCAAATTCTTCTGGCTGATTTTCATGCTGCTGTCTGTACCAGTGTGAATTGGTGAAGTAGTTTTGCATTTGTGTACAGGGCATGCATACTGTACAATGAATCTAACAGATTTCACTCTCCCACCAGTAGGATTTCACACTGGCAATTAGGAGAGTGTTTGTAGGAATATCAACATCTGTTCTTAAATTTGAAAAATAAAAAATAAATTAGGAAATCAACCAATGAAAGCCTTCAGAAAGTCTTGATCAACAACTTACTGATCTAATGTGATATTCAGAGAAACCTGCAGGATGTCTACTCAATAATTAAGCAGAAATTAAGCTTCCAAAACAACTTATTCAGATGTTTCATGGCTGATGGATAGTTGACTACAAAGGTACTTCAAATCTAAGAATACTTCTATTTTTGAGTGTAAAGCTTTATAAGAACCCCAAAAAGGTTTCCAGATTTCAGAAAGGAAGAAAAAAATAGTGTATCATGCCTGGGAATGCAGAAAGCTATTTGATTACTATAATACACTTTGGACCAGAAGACCAGTTAGATTCTATTAAAAATGATTAAAGTGGTTTTTAATACTATCATACATAATGTTTCATGGCAATTAAGAGGATACCTTTAAGATTACAGGAATTTGAGTTAGAGCTGTAGTGGTTTTACATGTTTGGCAGCACAGCAAAATGTTTCATCTATAGAACTGTGTTTATAAAGGTCACTAGAAATGTTAACCTTCATGACGTTTAAAAATCTCAGACCTCTGCCAAACATTAAGAGATGTTCGGTGACCAATTTAGTCCATAAATTTTCAATATACTGCATGTACTCCTACAAGGATAGCTTATCTAACATTATGCTAGTACAAATCTTCAATGTGGCTGACCTATAAGATTAAAACATATGGTTTCTCTTGAAACTTGGGTAAAGGAGCATAATGATGCAGAATGCTCACAGTGTGGATTTACATTTGAAATTATGAGATCATAGCAATCATGCACATATGGTGCAGTGTGCGCTTGCAGCCTGGAAGGCCAACCGTGTTCTGGGCTGCATTAAAAAAGGGGTGACCAGAAGGGAGAGGGAGGTGACTGTCCCCCTCTACTCAGCTCTTGTGAGGCCCCATCTGGAGTACTGCATCCAGGCCTGGGGCCCCCAGTACAGGAAGGACATGGAGCTCTTAAAGCGGGTCCAAAGGAGGGCCACTAAGATGATCAGAGGGCTGGACCGCCTCTCCTATGAGGAAAGGTTGAGGGAACTGGGCTTGTTTAGCTTGGAGAAGAGAAGGCTCTGGGGAGACCTCATTGCGGCCTTCCAGTACTTGAAGTGACCATATAAACAGAAGGGGGAACAGCTGTTTATGAGGGTGGATAGTGATAGGATAAGAGGGAATGGTTTTAAACTGAGACAGGGGAGGTTTAGGTTAGATATTAGGAGGAAGTTTTTCACGCAGAGGGTGGTGATGCACTCGAACAGGTTGCCCAAGGAGGTTGTGGATGCCCCATCCTTGGAGGCATTCAAGGTCAGGCTGGATGTGGCTCTGGGCTGCCTGGTCTAGTGTTTGGCGACCCTGCACATAGCAGGGGGGTTGAAACTCGATGATCATTGTGGTCCTTTTCAACCCAGGCCATTTTATGATTCTATGATATGGATTTCAATGACAGAGACAACCAAGTAAAAGATAATAAGAAAATAAGTAGTTATTAGAAATACTCTTAGCTAGATCTTGACATTGGGCACTAATCATTTTGTATTATTCCCCACTAGTAGGAACCATCAGAAAGATCCTTGAGAATTATCTGAGTGCAAAGAGATTATAGAATGCAATAAAGTAAGTATAGCTTCCCTAGAAAAGTCTAAGTTAAGGAAGAACTCTGTCACTTCTTGCTGAGATTTTTTGCAGGAACAGAAACAGACACAGTCTTTGAAAATGGCTAAAGTATTTTAAGTTCAAAACTGCAGTTTGTGCATGAATTTTCCAGTAAAAGCCAAAAAGCGTTGTCATTTCCTAGGGGAAAATCTTGACTGCCTTCATTCTGCATAGCCTTTGAGCCGACGGCAAATATTTTTAGCCTAGAATGTACAGCACTTTTAATAGTGCTACCACAACTCAGAAAGTATTTGCTGATCAAAGCAAGCTCTTAAGCTAAACACTTAAAAGTAAAAAAAGATCTAGTTTGCCTCAATTCTTGTGAGGTCTCCATGAAAGACAGAGTTGCTAAATGCTTCTCTAGCATTCTCTGTACAAAGAAGCCCCTCACTGCTGCATGTTCCAGAATTAGTTGCAAACTGTTCCAACAACAGCTAGCTCCATGCCAGTGCTAGCTGTTGGACCTTTGCTGTGGAGTTGATTTTACATATATATTAATTATGAGTAGGCCAGACATGAATATAAGAGTTGAACCCATGGAAGCTTCCCAGTGGCTTATGTGGTAGGTTGAAAATGTTTTGTGCCATCTGCCTCTAAATCTTTACTGTGCCATCTCATCATTGTCTCATTTCATCTGACTACTTCTGACATGTGCAAAGGAGCAGGACTAGCAAGTAGTGAGAGACTGCAGAATAACTCTTCCTGCCCATTCTAATTTTCAATATCCCTGATTCCAGATAACTAAAACCAGTTCTTGAAGAACTCAAACCTCTTTTTCCTTCAGTTCAATTTTGCTGATTTTCATCTACCTAGGTTTTTTGTTTTCATCTGTTGTACTGATTAATGATCATACAATCATAAAGATTGGAAGAGGCCTCTATGATCATCAAGTCCAACTGTCAAACCATTACCACCATGCCCACTAACAATGTCCCTCAGTACCACATCTCCACGTTTCTTAAACATCTCCAGGGATGGTGACTCCATCACTTCCCTGAACAGCCTGTTCCAGTACATCACCACTCTTTCTGAGAATAAATTTTTCCTAATATCCAACCTGAACCTCCCCTGGTGCAACTTGAAGCCATTACCTCTCATCCTATTGCTAGTTACCTGGGAGAAGAGACCGATCCCCACCTTACTACAACCTCTTTTCATGTATTTGTAGAGAGCAGTAATGTCTCCCTTGAGCCTCCTCTTCTCCAGACTAAACAATCCCAGTTCCCGCTGTTCCCTGCAGATTCCTCTACAGAGTTTTCTTACCCTCAAATGGGTCTTCCTCTCAGTTTGGAGTCATCAGTGAGAGAACACTCAACTGCCTCATCCAGATCATCAATGAAGATATTAAAGAGAACTGGCCATAATACTGACCTCTTGCACATAGCCAGGATTAATACTCCCTTCAATCTGTTGGCTCCCTCTAACATAGCTAATATGTATTTTGCTTTATGAGGAGAATGCACTATTGCTAACATTTTCACCTTTCAAACAACAGTGCCAAGGGAAGTGGTGTGAAAATCCTTACTAAAATCAAGCTATATATCCACTATTCATTTTTCCTCCATGTATCTAGTCAGTCAGAGTGTACCTTTCATTGCGGTTAGTTCTGATTATCTCTTCAGCCTTCATGTTGTTGGAAATGGATACCAAGAGAATGCGTCCCATGATCTTTCTGGGTGTCAATAGCTTATGGGCTGATTTGGCCTGGTTCTGTGACTAGTGGGGTGGGCAGACCCACAGATCCGCACCTCCGGACAAGGGAATAAGGGAGAAAAGGATAGAGAGATGGACCCCAAAACAAAACAGCAGCAATGATCTGAGGAGAAACAAACTAATTTACTAAATAAGATATCGGAATGCAAGATAACACACTATAATACAATATCATACAACATAATTAGAATTGGAGCTAATAAATCAAATATAATGAGAGTGTCCAAAAAACTGATGTTGAGGCAAGACGTGCAGTTGGGTCGAGCAGCAGGGAAGAGAGCCCAACAATCAAAAAAGGTGAAAAGGGACATCAGGTGACCTTGCCAGGGGTTATATCTCCTCTCTGAACATAGAGTCCTCTGTGGTATGTAGTTCTTCTTCTCTTCTGGGACAGGTACCTGGAACTGGAGCATTAACTCATTAACTCCCAGTTCACTACATGATGTTATGACGTGGAATACTGATAACCAAAAAATCATAAAACCATGACACCAGGGAGTGAGGTGAAGTTGGTTAGCTTACAGCTCACTAAGTCCTCCTTCTTACACGTCTTTAAGATACATTTAATATTAATATTTCTACTTCCTAGACTTCTTCAGATTTACCGCAATTTTCTGTATGTGAATTCTTACAGAATCACAGAATCACAGAATCAGTAAGGTTGGAAAGTACAATTATATCGTCCAACAATCTCAGCTGAATCCCATCTATTATCTTGCATTTAAATAAATTCAGCTGTTCTACAAATGCAGAGAAGTGCTAGAATTGTGGCAGGGTTAGTAGGGGGGTGTTCTTGAACTATTTATAGAATGCAAAAATTTTGTGCCTAGCTTTACACATTTGGCTTTTAAATTCTTCATGAATACTGAATGTAAAATGTAAATAGTGAAACATATGCAGTGCATCTTTTGAATGCAGTATGATTCTAAGCTTCACACCAATTTAAAGAAGGTTGTTCCTAAAACTTCAGGACAGTCTCTGAAGTTTTCTTGTACTAATCCCTTGAAACCTACATTTTATGTTCATCTTTTGCTGCTGATCTCTTGTTCATTTTCTCAAAGCTTATCCTTTGGGTTAGAGCCATAGCTTATAAAAATTGAATTCTCCCCTTTGTGCAAATTGAGGATCTGTTCTACAGTGTGATAATATAGATACGTTCTGACTAGAAATGTTACCTGTGGTTGGTTACGATGAAATCATACAGCACCTACTTGAAGGTCAGGCATCACTGCTTGCAGAGTTCATTATCCCATTTTCAAATTAAGTGTGCTTTAAATATCCAATATCTCCTAACAATAATATTGGTTTTATAATATTCTGATAAGATCTATTTTTAAATTCATATAGTCTTCCATATTTCTCCATCTCCCTGCAATATAATATCCAGCCATCTTTTTCAGGGTGCTGTCTGCTGTCATTCCTTTGCTGTATTAGTTTTGGGGTTTTTTTTGTATCTTTGTTGGCTTGTTTTTAAGACATAAACAATTGTATTGCAATCAAGTAAGAAATCTTAAAGGGACAGAAGCAGTCCATCCCCATGTTCTGTAAGACGAGCCATGGGTGAAGACCAGCCTAGCTGAACAGGGAGCTTTCTCTGAAACTCGGGAAAAAAAAGATAGTTCCTTGGAAGAAGGAACAAGCAAGTTGGGAAGAATACAAATATGTTATCAGGATATGCAAAGAGAAAATTAGAAAGGAGAAAGCCCAGCTAGAACTTAATATAGCCACCACTGTAAAAGACAACAAAAGAGTTTTTACAAATACACTAAAAACAAAAGAAGGGCCAAAGAGAATCTCCATCCTATACTGGTTGCAGAAGGGAGCATAAGCATCGAGGATGAGGAAAGGAAAATGCTGAGTTACTCAATCCTTCCATCTTTCATTGTCAAAAGTTCTCCTCAGGGTACTCAGTCCCTTGAGCTGGAAGACAGGAATAGGGACCAGAATAAACCCCCTTTAATTCAGGTGGAAAAAATTAGCAACCTGCTACTCCACCTAGACTATTTCAAGTCTATCAGGTTGGATGGGATCCACATGCGGTTAGAGAAGGAGTGAGCAGAAGTGCTCATCAAGACACTTTCCATCATTTATCCTGATCAGCTAGGGAGGTTCCAGATGAGTGGAGACTTCCCAATGCTCATTTACAAGAAAGGTCAGAAAGAAGATCCAAGGAACTACAGGTTTCTCAGCCTGACCTTGGTATCAGAGAAAGTTATGGAGCAGGTCATCCTGAGTGCAATCACATGGAATATGTGGGAGAGCCAGGGGATCAGGCCAAGCCAGCATGAGTTCATGAAAGGCAGGCCCTGCTTGACCAACCTCATCTCCCTCTATAACCAGATGACCCACCTAGTAGATTTGGGAATGGCTGTGGAAATGGTCCTCCTAGATGTTAGTAAAGCCTTTGTCACTGTCTCTCACAGAATTATCCTGGAGAAGTTGGCAGATCACAGAATCACAGAATCACAGATCAGGGCTTAGATAGATGTGCTCTTCACTGGGTAGAATTCTGTGATTTTATACAAAAAAAAAAAAAAAAAACTGGCTGGATGGCTGGGCCCAGAGAGTGGTGGTGAATAGAGTTAAATCCAGTTGGGAACCAGTCAGTAGTGTTGTTCCCCAGGAGTCAGTACAGGGGCCGACCCTGTATAATATCTTTATTGATCCAGACAAGGCAATTGAGTGTACTCTCAGTAAAACTGCAGATTATACCAAGTTGAGAGGAAGAGCTACCGGAGAGTAAGAAGGCTCTACTCTCAGGTAGAAGAGGGATCTAGGTATGTTGGATTGATAATCTGAGGCCAACCGTATGAGGTTCAGTAAGACCAAGTGCCAGGTCCTACACTTCATTCATAACAATCCTATCCAATGCTACAATCATAGGGCAGAGTGGCTGGAAAACAGTGCAGTGGAGAAGGATCTGAGCATGTTAATCTACAGCTGGCTGAACATGAACCAGCAATGAGACCAGATGGCCAAGAAGGCCATTGACTTCTTGGCTTGTATCAGACATAGTGTCCTGATCAGGACTAGGAAAGTGACTGTCCCCCTGTACTCCTTGCATTCAATTTTGGGTACCTCATTACAAGAAAGGCATCAAGGCACTGGCACACACCCAAAGAATGGAAGCAAGCTAATGAAGGGTCTGGAGTACAAGTCTTGTACAAGAAGCTGCTGAGGGAACTGGGATTGTTTAGTCCAGAGAAGAGGGGGCTCAAGAGAGACCTTACTGCTCTCTACAACTACCTGAAAGGAGACTGTAGGTATGTTGTGGTCAGTCTCTTCTTCCAGGTTGCTAGCGATAGGCTGAGAGGTAATGGCTTCAAGTTGCACCAGGGGAGCTTCAGGTTGGATATTAGGAAAAATTTATTCTCAGAAAGAGTGGTGGTGTATTGAAACAGGCTGTTCAGGGAAGTGGTTGAGTCGCTGTCCCTGGAGGTGTTTAAGAAATGTGGAAATGTTTCCATGCTTGGAACTTTGGGTCATATTGGTGGTGGGTTGCCAATTGAACCTGATGACCTTAAAGGTCTCTTCCAAACTTTATGGTTTTATTAAGTCTGTTATTCTGACTAGTCTTCTCTTTAAAAGGTGTAAAGTAGCTCACTGAGTCCACGGAAAGATTTGCCTATTTATTACTTTGAAACTATTTACCAAATAACTTTGCAGATGCTGTATTGGTTTGTATGGATTTGCTGTATCCAGCAGCAGAGACTATGCTGGAGTTTCTTCATTCCTTAGCTGTGTCTTGCAACTTTTTTCCTCTCTCTTTGCTAGAGTTGTTAGATAGTAGTTGTGTAACTTGAATAGCTGGGTTAATCAACATGAATCATCCTAATATGAACAATACTCAGCTAAAAAATGCAATTTGATACATTTTGTTGAATATTAAAATAATGAAAAATCTCTTCAAACCCTGTGCCAAAAAAAGTCTTTTTTTTTTTTTTTCTTAAAGTTTCTGGATTTTTTAATTAGACATAGAACAGCATACTGTAAAAAAGAAAAAGTAGTCACACCTCTTGCAGACATTTTAAGTGCTGCTACATTTTTCACTGAGAAGTTAGTCACACGAGAAAGTTTTACTGTGGATAAGAATTCCCAATGAAAATGAAAATCTAAAATACTGAGGGACTGCACAACTAGTTAAGGAAAGAACAAACAGCTAACAAATGTACTCCAGAAAAAATAATGAGTTGCATACTGTAACACGATGGAAAGCATAACAAGACAGCAGAGCAGCAAGATCCCATGCTGCAGTGAGTGAGGGTCCACTCAGATGGGGAGTGAGTGCAGAAATAAGAGAAAGAAGCTGCTTACCTTTGGAAAGCCTGTAAGGTCCTCAGGTAGGCAAAGATCTCTAGATGAGACCCTCTCACTTCTACTGCCGACTCTTACCTGAGGTCTGGGAAGGGGTAGATCCTGGCTCCACCCCTTCCTGTCACTCAGGTCCCCTGAGTTGGCCCTGCCTTCCTACCAGATCCTCAATCACTGGTTCAAGCCCTAGCTTAGAGTTTCTACTACACGCAATTCACTATACTATTAAATATTCTTAATGCTATTTTTTTCTATTTAAAACTTATTTCATTTTAACTTATCTTTATATATCTTTAACATGCTAAATAATGATTCTATTTTGTTGTTGTTGTTGTTTTTTTAAAATCAGAGACTTTTTGCTTTTGTCTTCTTTTTCTGTTTCCAGGATGGTATTAGTGTTTTTCAGAACAATTATATAAAATAAACAGGCATTGTTCATGGAGGTGATATCGGTTTCAAATACTTTTAGAATTTTTAAATATAGGTAAGATATTCTTTATGTAATGTATTTATATCTATCTCATAACATGGTCATAATCACACAATAATCCACAATAATCTGCGGTCAGACTCATCCCCTGCACTTTCTATGAATCTTGGGCAGGTGTGTTATATAACTGATTTTGATGTCAAGCCATTGACAATGTAAGCAGCTCAACTCAAGGGAACTGTGACTCTGAACAAATGTATGTTTTAATGCAACGTTTTAGAACCACAGTAGCCTAAGTAATGCCAAGCAGTAGGGAACAACAAGAGCAGTTAACTTATCATCTGACAATATTGTTATCTTTACAGTATTTTTGCTTTTGTTTGTGCAGAGCTAGGATATCAAATATATATATCACATGAAAAAGGTAACTCCCTTCATCCACTACTGGTCCATGACATCTGCAGTGAAAGGTCATGTGAGAATTACTGCAAATCTGAATTTGGAATAGAAACTGTTAGTACCTGATAAGAATGACCTTTATGTATGCAGTGAATTGTATTATCTGCAACAGAAGCAAGCATTTAAAATGAAACAAACAACATATTGTGCAATTTTTTCCTGTTGGCTATATCAAATAGAAGTTCATTACTATCTAGAAAATTAAGGTTTTGAGCTAACAGATATTCTGCCATACCTCATGGCTTGTGAACATTTTCAAGTTGGGTAGTAGTGTAATAGAGTCCATCTGTACAGGAATCAATGGTAAACCAGGTTATTACCAAAAGTAGTAAAGCTATGATACAAATCTTCACATGGTTGACATTCTGTGCTCAGTTTTAAAAGCCATTTAATAATGGATAAGATTATCAACATTTTCCAAACGAGACTGGAATGACCTTTATATTTCTGGATTGAATGGATTAATTTCTACCATTTTGTTCTGGCTCTCATTAACAGTTGAGTGGCCTTGATAAGCTCCTATTTAAGTAGGTCACAACTTAAAAAGAGGACAGATACAGAAACAGTGGTAAGTAAAAGGATTTTTAAAAGTCTCTTACACAGATGAGTTTCCAACATGAGTAATTAAAAAAGTCAGCTCTCTGATGCCTGCAGTTGGATTCAATAATAGTCTCATATCTCTAGATATGATTTTAGTATCCTATATTGGAAAAACTTGGTCTTGATGATGCTATTGGGATGTTATTATTAGATTACAGCTTAGCCAGTACTCACCTTGAAAGAACCACTGCAAACTTATGGAAAACCTAATTACCAGAGAAACCAGGATTATGACTTCAAGAGAATAATTGAAAAGAGCAGATAAACTCATGAAAAACCAAGATCCTATTTTCATGTAAATATTGCTACTTAAAAGGAGTGAAGGGAAAATGGCCTGGAAGAACTGCAGAAAGACAGAATTGTTTTTAATAGCTTGTCTCCCAGCACACGCTGTGACCTATCTTATGATCTTTAGTTTCTTTGTTTTTTTCATGCAGTTGTTATAAAAAAAGAGGCAGTATTTATTTTGGAAAACTGGAACCAATAGCCTTCCCTTCTCCCATCACCATTAGCAAGCAGAGCCTTGGTGTACAGATCGGAATATTCATCATTCAACGAGTTATATAATCCTTCAAGTGTTAGAAGGGAATCTTTCCTCATCAAATATTCTTTTTTTTTTTTTTTTTTTTTTTTTTTTTTTTTTTTTTTTATTCTTAGGGGGTCACATCAGTAATTTAAACAGGGCTGACAAGTTAATGAAAGAAAATGTAGTAGCATCAATAGGACACCTGGGTTGTTGGAAAAAAGTGCATTGATTGTTCCCAATTCAGACCTCAGATTTAAACTGCATGAGCAGAGCCGAGAACTTTCTATGGTTACATTGCACTGAGGGAGATGAGAGGCCTGGGATGACTTCCAGGAAATCTCCCTTTGAGCTGAGAAAAGCAGAGATCACTGGGAAAAGTAGTTAACAGTATTGATTACATAATATTAGCATATGGAGCATTGTTTCATTTCATGGGTTACATTTGTTTGCTGCCTCTTAATAAGTAATGCAGTGCTTCGGATGGAAAACACTTATCTGAGTAACAAGCCTTCTATATTTCTTTTTTTGGTAGTGCTCTAACCCACCTATAGTCAGTGAGGAAGAAGAGAATGTTCCTATACCCAGACTATTATCCTTCACTTAGGTACTTCTAACTTCAGGTGACAGGAACATAGAGAACAGTGATAACAATGTTTACAGAAGTTCATGTATTTCTGACTGGGTGCCGGACTTACTGTTATTTATTAAGCAAAACTATTCAGCAGATTTCACCAAATTTTAAAATATTTTTGTTCTGAGAAGTATAGCAAAAAGACAGTAAACTTTCACATTGTTCATTTACATTTTTGTGTTTATTAAAAAGTGGAATGAAATAATGTTAATATTCACTCTTGAAGATTTTTTTAAAATACTCTTAGACTTCAATTAGTTTCCAACTGTAAAGCACAAAACCTGGTTTTATAATAGCTATGTGCACACACAGACAAAAATACTGCTATTATCTATGGCTACCAAAACATTGCTTTTTTGATTTTTGTTCTATTTTCTTTTGCACTTTCTTTTACACTGCAAAATTCTATTTTGTGGAGTCATTTCAGTGAACTATTGAATTATTCTGAAAATTTACCTGCTTTTATGCCTATTAAGACCACCTGATTTGAAAAATAAATTTAAAATCATTTTACCTTCCAAAATTAATGAGTGGTTGAAAGTTTAGTCCTCTGAGCTCTGTTTCTTTAAAACAAACAAACAAACAAACAAACAAAAAAAAACATCAGAAATGATACGTTTCTTTCCATATAAAAATGCTTCAGGACTTTTCTTCAGTTCTTACATTTCTTAAACAGGAATACAATAAACTACAAAGCAGAAATTGTGCATAAGACATTGGTAAAAGTCTATAATACCAACTGTTGTCGGAGGTATTTTTTATTTATTTTTACATTTGACTTCTGAATCCAGAGCACTTAGGAAGAACAAGTTATCAAAACAAATAGGAAAGGAATTCAAACATACACAGATTACGAAAGCCTTAATGTGGCATAATGATTCCCAAAATTTATTGGAAAGCAATGCTTTCCAATACTTTATGAATTAAGGGTGATTATTGTTTCAAAAAATATTTATTTTTTATCAAAATATATCAGCTCGTTGGACAAAATACTTTGAGTTGAAGCTTCTACCTGTACCATATGCAACTGGCTTGTAATATTGTTCATCAACCAGAGAGAAAATACAGCTTCTTTGAAGCTGAAAGCTGAAAGGGAAAGGCTGAAAGATGAAAATGCTGTCAGGTCTAGAACTGATCCAGACATTATGACATCATGATGCTGAATCAAAATTCTGATATTTTGATTCTTGTTCTGGTAATTCTGATATTGTTACTTTCATCCTCCTGGGCTTACATAGTATTATTGTGATGGCTATATCAGGATTATTGACTTTACAAGACTGTACTACACAAAAAGTCCCCAGTGTGCCCTCATTTATGCTTTGAGATAGTTATATATACAGTATGCTTGGAGCAAGCACTTTTTAAGATCTGGACTCTAAAACATTTTGATCTATAGTTATTAAGCTCTTTATTTTTTAAAAGCAAATTGTACATTTCAGTGATGTCAGAAGAGTGGTTACAGCAGTCTGAATAGTTTTCTACAGACACTGAAAATGACAAGCTCAAACTGAACCATAAATAGGACTGTCTTTTCTTGTTTCGATCTTTTTGATTCTTTCTTCCAAATATCTATCCCATGCCAAATGTCTTAAAGATACCAAACTTGGTGATGTTGTTCTGCTCCTGAAGATGCAAAATTGCTTCTGACAGGTTCTTGGTGATACCAGGCGAAGTATTCACAGGTAGGCCAAGAGTCATACATAGAAAGAAGAGTTGAACTCACCCAACTGATGAAGGAGATATATGGCTATGAAAAACCTCTTTCCAGGAAGAAGCCCGGGCCCAAGAGATACTCTCTCTTCAGTGACTAGTCCGTATATGAGCCCAGGGTGGCTCCATACTGGGTCCATCATTTCTGGTCACATTGGGAGCACAGGTGCAAACAATTTGCCTGTGCTCCGTGGGGCAGCCACACACCTTCACCAGGTGCTCAATCACTATTTCAAGCCCTGACCTAAAAGTTCCCCTACAGATGTAAATTCTGTTGAGCAGAAGGTAAAACCAAAATGGACTATATCTCCACTGATGGCCTGAAAGCCTAGCCTTTCAGGCTTGATTTGAAAGTATCAAAGATTGGTCTAGAACAAATCTTAAGTCAGTAACATTTCAACTGCAACAAGATTACTTTGTATGTATTTCTTCTCTCTTCATCACCTCTTTATCTTTATGACTTTTAATATTTTGTTTAAGTAATGATTCCAAAATAGTTTAGCTATTTGTTCATAATTTTAACAGCAGCCCAAAGTGTTCATCTCTACTCATGTATGCAAATAAAGAAAAATACAGCATTTTGAGATAGGCATGCTCTAACATGTTCAGTTTCAAACTGAAATTGAATAAACACTTGTGCAAAACATTTGAAACAATCCTGCTCAACATTCTTGATTCAAATTGAAGAGACATTGATATAATGGATGGACAATATGGTGGTTAAAGAATTGGCTGGATGATCATACTCAAAGAGTATCCATGGTTCGATGTCCAGATGGAGACTGGTGATGACTAACATTTCTCTGAGGTTGGTAATCGTACTGGGACTATTTAACATCTTTGTTGGTGATGTGGACAGGGGGTTTGAGAATGCCTTCAACAACCTTGCCAACGATGCCAAGCTGAGTGATGCGGTTGATGTGCTGGAGGGAAGTGATACCATGGGGACCTGGACAGGCTTGAGAAGTGGGCTCATGAAGTTCAACAAGCCATATGGTAAAAGGCCCTCTATATAGGCTGGGGCAATCCCAAACATGAATGAAATTTGGGTGATGGGTGGATAGATAGCAATCCTGTGGAGAAGGGCTTGGGAGTACTGTTGAATGAAAAGTTTGTCATGAGCCAGTGATATGAGCTTGTAGCCTAGAAAGCCAACTGTATCTTGGACTGAATCAAGAGAAGTGTAGCTATCAAGTCAAAGGAGGTGATACTCCCAAACTACTACACTCTTGTGAGGCCTCACTTGCAGTACTGCATTCAGCTCTGGGATCCACAACATAAGGAAGATGTTGTCCTGTTAGAGTGAGTCCAGAGGAGGTCTACAGAGATGATCGGGGGCTGGAGCTCATCTTCTGTGAAGAAAGGCTGAGAAAGTTGGGGTTATTTAGCCTAGAAATGAGAAGACTCCAGGGAAACCTTTTAGCGGCCTTCCAATATTTAAAGATGGCCTATTAGAAATGATGGAGATACTCTTTATCAGAGTGTGTAGTGACATTATAAGGGGTAATGGTTTTAAACTAAAGAAAGGGTAGGCTTAAAGTAGATGTAAGGAAGAATTTCTTCACAGTGAGGATGATGAAGCACAGAAACAGTAGCCCAGAGAAGTTGGGAATACCCCATCTCTAAAGTTTTTCAAGGCCAGGTTGGATGGGAACCTGGGTAAACTGATCTAGTGAATAGCATCTCATCCACAGCAGAGGGATTGGAACTTGATAATCTTTAAGAACCCTTCCAAGTGAAGCCATTCTATGATTCTATGAAAATAAAAATGTTAATTAATTGCTGTGCTTGTTAGAAAATAAAATTCACTGCAGAGAAAAATCCTAGAACTTACTGCTACCTTAGGTAAATAAAATACACTACATGGGTTCTGAGTTCTGGTTAAAATACTTTATACTAACCTATATCGAACTACCAAGGAAGGATGTTTTGCAATACTCACTTTTTCTAGTATAAGGGACTTAGCCTTCCAGTTCATGCTCTACAGTCTTTTCTATAGGCTACTCCATATGATTACTCTGATACTAGTGACACAAATCTCTTATTTAAAATTCCTTCAGTTGTACCATTTACTATTTTTTATAATCACATCCTCATTTCCCAGCTGGGTTTCTTACTTCAGTGTAGCTCCCTAGTTCTGGATTCATCAGAACTTAAGAGTAGGTGCACTGCTATACACTCCCTGCATGAACTTGTACATCACCTTCTTTCACTGGTGGACCCATGCTGAGTAGGATTTAGCTTTCACTCTTAGCAGTACTTCTACAGTTAAAAAGTGCTTGCTTGCGCAGACCACAAATTATTCATCAGTTGCATTGCTAATGCTTAAAGTCCCCATTCAGTTCAAGGAAATTGGGAATGTGAGCTTTCGAGCAGAAATTTGGCACGGCTAATGGAAGAAGCTGTTTGTAGGACCTATTGCTTTGAAAGAAAGAAAGAAAAAAAAAGACAAAAAATAATTTACTCTCTGTGGGTTACTGTAAAGCAAACAAAGGCGATAACAGAGCCTTTATTTGAGACACACGTGCCACAGAACAAGATATCAAAGAAAGAGAAAGCAACTCACCCCTCCCAGCAACAGCCTGGAAAAAAGAGTGAGCTGAGGAACAGCCCTCTTCAGTTCAAACTCTGGCAAGCCGAGAGAAGGAAGCAAAGTGTGGGAGAAACCCACGCACAAACTCGGACTGCATATGCACTCTTGTAAGCACTGCTGAGATGGGGAGAGAAGGAAGGGGTGCATCTAGGCTCCCCACACTCCAGGCACTCATATGCTCACATACTGGTTCAGGCTGTGAGCTAGGAATTTCACTGCAGTTACAAAAAAATAAAGTTTAATATTCCATATTTAATATAGCATTAACAAGCACCAATAAGAGTTAATGAAAATTCCATTTGTTCCATGTTTCAGAATTTCAAGTACTGTCCATCTCATCTAACAAAGTTTTGACCCGCTAACTTTTTACATGTACTTGGATGAGATCTGAATAAATATTTAAGATTTTCAATTCCTAATGTTAAGGAGAAGTTAAGGGAGTCTTCCTATTTTATCATGCTCCATTTTCCATTGATCCAAATCTAGTTATGTTAATTTGCAAAGTATTCTATTACTACATAATATCATATAAAATATTTGATATAAATTACTCAAGCAGGAATATCTATTATGGATTCTAAAGCGTAGTGTGTAAAATTTCAGATGTTTTAAATGAATAAATTTGCTCAAAGATTTCTATGAACATCTGAACATATTAGTGATTTATTGTGCCCTTGGAAGGACAAAAGTGTAATTTGGTTGAAACAATGTCTATTTCTTTAAAAAAAAAATTATAATGGAGCATAATATTAATCATGTTTTACTTGACAGTTGTTTGCTTTGTTGGTATTTTGCCTATCAACAATCTTTGAGCCTTCAAAGAGATGACAAATTATATACCATTGATTGTGGTTGTTGCCATTTGTAACTGACATATTACAAAGGCAGAATTAATCATTTGGTTGATTGAGATTTGTTTTAACAATGGAATTTCAAACTGGTTTGTCTGTATTTTCCTTAGAATTGTTTTGTTGTAATTTATAAACAGGTTTCATGCCAGTAGAGATCATTTACAATTTAACATTGACTCTCTTCAACCTTCATTTTCATCTGTATTCCATTCTCTTTTCCTACATAATAAGCAGACTTGAAAGGTGGGCCTGGGTGAACCTAATGAGGTTCAACACAGCAAAGTGCAAGGTTTTGCACTTGGGCCAGAGGAATCCCAGGCATTTATACAGACTGGAAGGAGCAGTCCTTGAGAGTAGCCCTGCAAAAAAGGACCTGGGGGTCCTGAGGGATGAAAAACTTAACATGAACCAGCAGTGTGCTCTTGCAGCTCGAAAAGCAAATGGTATCGTGGGCTCCATCAGAAGAGGGGTGGCCAGCAGGGACAGGGAGGTGATTGTCCCGCTCTACTCTGCCCTCGTGATGCCCCATCTGGAGTACTGTGTCCAGGTCTGGAGCCCCCAGTACAAGAAAGACAGAGAGCTGTTGGAGAAGGTCCAGAGGAGGGCCACAAAGATGATCAGGGGGCTGGAGCACCTCCCATGTGAAGACAGGCTGAGGGAGCTGGGCTTGTTCAGCCTGCAGAAAAGAAGGCTGTGGGATGACCTAATTGCAGCCTTTCAGTACCTAAAGGGAGCCTATAAACAGGAGGGGAGTCAACTCTTTGAAAGGGTAGATAACAGCAGGACAAGAGGAAATGTTTTTAAGTTGAGGGAGGGAAGATTTAGGTTGAATGTCAGGGGGCAGTTCTTTACTATGAGAGTGGTAAGGTGCTGGAATGGGCTGCCTAGAGAGGTTGTGGGTGCCCCGTCCCTGGAGGTGTTCAAGGCCAGGTTGGATGGGGCCCCTGGGCAGCCTGGTCTAGTATTAAATGTCGAGGTTGGCAGCCCTGCCTGTGGAGGGGGGGTTGGAGATTCATGATCCTTGAAGTTCCTTCCAACCCACGCCATTCTGTGATTCTGTGATTCTGTGATAATCGTTCTTTTCTTTGTTCTCTTAAATGTACAAAACTGAAACTAATCATAATACAGTGAATACAGTGAACTGTCCATAAAAATTAAGACGTTATCTAGAAAGTTTTTACTTTCCCAAGGCTTAGTTGAGAATTTTGTCTTTCAGTGTCTGATGTTTTAATTCTCTCCAATAGCTTTTCATTCTATAGTTAGACCATATCAAATCCTTCTCAGGGAAAACAGAGAAACTTGTTCTTTGTCCGACAAACAACAGAGTAATTGATTATTCTTTTGAATAGATTTTCTCTCTAATGAGATTACTTAAAAACATTTATACAAAGATGTATAGGCAGAGATTCAGTGGTAATAAATATTGTGTGGGAATTCAGATAGCCAGAAGTCAGAAAAGAAAAACAAAAGAGATTGGAATCTTCAGACAGTGGACTGTCTCCACCCAGAAGCTACTGCAGGTCTAAAAGTCCTTTCTCAAAACATATATAAATAAAGATCAAATACATCCACTTTGTTCAAAATATGACTGAGGCACAAATTTCAGAGGCAAATTGACTATGTTGCCTAATAAATAAATTAAAGCATCTGTCCCAATTCCAGTATCAATGAAGGTACCAGGAAGACAAATTATTTTCTTTGATTTCCTCAAACAGTTGATGTTTAGGTTTACCATTTCAGATCTGCATTCACAGTATTAGTTTATGACAGGGCACTGAATGAACATCAGTTTGGCTTCCCTCTTAAGGTCTGCCTAGTGCTCTGTACAGGCCTGGCACAAGTAATGTAAGAATGATGGGCAGATCCTTTATAAAGCTTCAGAATTAGAAATAGGTAGACTTTCCACTGCCTTTTTATCCAGGTAGATTTGCATAAACAGATTTTTCTAGAGCTATTTGTTATTTCACGTTAATTGGACTTACCTTACTAACAAATCAGAATATCACATAGCAGCTGAAAAGCAGTGGATTTTCTATCTTTTATTTGAAAGCAAAATAGAAAAAACACCAGGCATATTCAGCTCACAGTTTGGCCTTCTATCTGATTATCATTCAGCTGCTGTAGCTGAGAAAAAGAACTTCAGTTTTTATTCTGTACAGGTTAAGAAGAAGGAGATTACTGAGTATATTTAAAAATCAGCTGATATCTTATGTTAGAATTTACCTGGTAGACTTCAATAATACAGCACAGCAGAGTTGGATTTGGAAAAGACCTTTGAGACTCAGCCTAGAGCCTCTGGAAATACAGTAGGTCTTGAAACTGAAGTGTAAATTGGACTGGGGGGCAGGGAGGAACTTTGATCAGGTGTAAGCAACAGGTAAATTTAAATTCTATATAGCTGTAGATGGTGTTTTGGATACAAATCAAAGCTTGTTTTGTAAGAGGTAGTATTACCACTTGGAACTGAATGTTTTTGATGCTTTTATGTAACTCAGTACTGTTGATTCAGAAAATACATCAGTTCCATGTTGATAATTCAATGTTAGTACACAGCTTGATGAGGAGAAAATACACAGTAAAGTTGAGGAACTCAATCAAAATCATAGAATTATTGAATCATAGAATGACTTAGGTTGGAAGGGAACTTAAAGATCATCAAGCTCCAACCCCCTGCTGTGGGCAGGGTTGCTACCCACCAGACAAGACTGCCCAGGGCCCCATCCAACCTGGCCTTGAGGTTGGTGCCTTCAGGGATGGGGCATCCACAGCTTCTCTGGGCAGTCTCTGTGTGTCAGTGCCTCACTACACTCCGGGTAAAGAATTTCTTCCTACCATCTAATCTAAATTTCCCCTTTTAGTTTAAAGCCATTCCCCCTTGTTCTATCACTATCAGACTGTGTAAAAAGTCAGTCCCTCTTCTGTTCATAAGTTCCCTTCAAGTATTGAAAGGCTGCAATGAGGTCTCCCTGGAGCCTTCTCTCCAAGCTAAACAAGCCCAACTACCTCAACCTTTCTTCATAGAATCACAGAATCACCAAGTTTGGAAAAGACCTGCAAGATCTTCCAGTCCAACTCTCTACTTCTCACCAATAGTTCTCACTAAACCATGTCCCTCAACACAACATTTAAACGTTCCTTGAACACCTTGAGGGTTGGTGACTCCACCACCTCCCTGGGCAGCCCACTCCAGAGCCTGACCACTCGTTCAGAGAAGTAGTATTTCTTATCTTCCAACCTGAATCTCCACTGACGCAACTTGAGGCCATTCCCTCTAGTCCTAGAAGAGGTGCTCCAACTCTTTGATCATCTTCTTGATCTTCCTCTGGACCCACTTCAACAGCTCCACATCCTTCTTGTGATGTTGGCCCCAGGTATGCATGCAGTACTCCAGATGAATCTTTATAATGGCAGAATAGAAGGGGACAATCACCACCCTCACCCTTGCCCAACCCTTTTTTGACACAGCCCAGGATACAGCTGGCTTTCTTGGTCCCACTGCTGGCTCATGTCCAGCTTTTCATCCACCTGGACCCCAAGGCCTTCTCCTCAGGGCTGCTCCCAATGAGTTCTTTTCCTAGTCTGTACACATATTTGGGATTGCCACAGCCTAAGTGCAACAGCTTGCACTTGGCCTTTTTGAACCTCATTACATTTTCGTGGGCCTGTCTGGGTCCCTCTGGATGGTGTCCCTTCCTTCTGTTGTGTAACCTGAACCACACATCTTAGTGTCATCAGTATATTTGCTGAGGGCGCACTTGATCTTACTGTCTATGATACTGATAAAGATGCTGAAGAGCATTGGTTCCAAGATGGACCCCTGAGAGACACCACTCATCATCTGGACATAGAGCTGTTGACTACAACCCTCTAGCTGTGACCATCCAACCAATTATTTATCCTCTGAACAGTCTAGCCTTCAAATCCATATCTCTCCAGCTACAAATAAGAATGTGGTGCAGGATCATGTTGAAGGCCTCGCAATAGTCCAGGTAGATGATATCAGTTGCCCTTCCTTTGTCCACTGAAGCTGTCATTTGATTGCAGAAGGCCTCCGGATTGGTCTAGCATGATCTGCCCTTGGTGAAACTGCTTTCTATTCTAAGAAGGCAGCAACATAAATAAATCATGAAGTCTTCTGTTTATTATGTAACTTTGGAAATGGATAGGGGGTGTGTAAACAGAATTGGATCTAATATGGAAATATAGAATGGAATTGCAGAATAATTCATTATTGGGAAGTATATTCGGTAGTTTTCTGGTTCAGATGCTTACTCAGAGGTGGGCCAGATTCAAAGTCACATTAAGTTACTCAGCAGATTACTAAGTTGGTGTTTAATGTCTTCAAAGAATATTTCACAACTTCTTCATCTGTTTGATCAGCCTTATTATGGTGTTTTTTCCTAGTATTTTTTCTTAATATTTAAATGGAATCTCCCTTGCTGCAGCCTTTAGCTGTTTTCTCTCATCCTTTCAGCTGCTCACCTTCAAAAAGAGCCTGGCTTCATTTTCTCTGTGACTACTCACTGGGTGGTAGAAGACAACAATGAGGTCATTCCTCACTCTCCTCCAAGATGAAAAGATTCAGCTTAGCCTCTCCTTCATGGCCCTTGGCTGGATTTATTCCAGTATGTTCATGTCTTTCTTGCACTGGGGAGTGTCAAACTGGACACAACACTCTTGATGAGGTTTCACAAGTGCTAAATAGAGGGGAATAATCACTCTCTTCTAGTATTTTTTGCTACAGTTTTGCAGTTATGGCACAGAATACAGTTAACCTTCAGTGCTCTAGGGGAAAACATAAAAAATATACTGACCAAATTTTAAAATCTAAAACCAGGAACAGAAATATCAATTACACAGTTTTCTTCTTTGTATAATGTAGTAATCTTCATATTTTGCTAGGCCCGTGGATATAACAATTAGTCTTTTCAAAATCTAGATTGTCCTAAAGACATAGTATATGATTCAGGTGCTGATCAGAAATGGTTAGTTGTTGGAAATTAATTTCCAAGAATAATGTTTTGTGTTCCAAATTATATTTAATCAAGCTTTGTTAGCTATTTTTTTTTTTCCAGATATACCATTCATGTGTGGTTGGGCTTAAGTTAATTAAGAAGAAAGAAATAGCCAATAAAATTCAAATATGCAGAGGGAGAAAATCCCATCTAGAGAGAACTGAGTTATAATTATTCCCACTCCAACCTGAAGGGACACTGGAAAGGTCAGTTTAGTGGCAGAGGTTTCCTTCACAGAATGGAATCATGAAAGCTATGGGCTGTCACCTGATGGAGACAGAAGGCAGGGTAAAAGAGTCATCATATATCAGTCAGCATATTAAGTGGAAAATATTATCACACATTCAACGAGTACTAAAAAATAACAAAATGATAACAAGAAAATAAAATTAAATAAAATGTAGAATAGTAGGAATTGTGAGTAATTTGTGCCCAAGAAAGATTGTTACTTGTCTCCACTTGCTTAACAAAATGTTTGAAAACTATGCTTTAGACCTTTAACTTTAAAAGATTCATTCCTGAGTAAGAGAAAACATTTCCTATAATTGTAAGATATTTATTCCAGTATTATAAAGAATGGATTTTCTTAAGCATGGAACTTTTTGTTTGAATTTCAGAGTTAATTGGTAGTAATAATGAATAATTAATTAGTTAATTGGTAGTAATAATGAATCTTTATCCCTTCCTATGGAATCCAGTGCCATTTTATACATAGAACAATTTAGAAAAAGCAATATCTTGTCTTAGAAAATGTGCTGGGAAATTCTTAAAAAAAAAATGCCATTTCTCCTCAGTAATGCCTTTACTGGGAAAAGATAAGGTCTAGCAGATGGAGGGGTTGTTTTGCAAAATTCTTATAATAAATCAAAAACCTTGGAGTTGCGCAAAGCCTTTGGCAACACAGTTTCCATATTTCCTGCATGAGCTTGTAGATGCAGTCAGTGTTACCAAAGAAGTTGACAAAGATGCATCACACACAGTTAACCTTGTAGGTATGATTGGAATGAACTCTGCTTAGCACTTTGTTGTAGCTCCATCACCTCCAGAGAATTACAAGGAACTAAACCTTTTTCTTCTACAGAAATATAAGAAATATCTGGTTATTTTATGACACTGCTAAGTGATATGCACATCAATTTAAAATTGTGTTTCATTTTCCATCCTTCGTGGTGCTTTGAGATTCAAGGACAAAAAGGAAACTGGTTTGCTGCCAGTAACTGAGCAGCTTAAGAAATTTTCTGAAACGGGCACCTACAAAATTCCCATTGCAATAAATGGAGCTCCTTTCCAGACTTAAAAGTTTTTTTCTCAGTAAAAAATTCTAATCTCTGCTACCCTCACAATATGTCATCATGCCTCACCACTAGCACTTTTCTTGTTATGAGCTGGAGTGGTAAGATTTGGTTATAAAATAATAATGAGTTCTGAAATGTTTTAAAACAATTTGTCTAATTAGTTCCAAGGAATATCCTTCCTATGTAGCACTGAATTTACTACCCACAAAGGCACCTTCTGCCTTATCATGTAATTTACAATTGTAGCATGATGGAAATATTGGGAGGTATTACTTAAGGTAATGCTGCTATTTACCTACAAACTTCGAGATGCAGATGGAGCAGACATGTAAGTCTTCTTACAAAAGATCTCTGACAGTGTTATCTGAGATCTGATGAAAAGGTATCAGAGATCAGACATAGGATATGCATCTTCTGGAAAAAACAATCTAGAATAATGACGCAAAATGGTGTGACAGTAGCTTAGAAATTAGAGCCAGGATTGTAAGTATGCCTGCCTTCCACTCCCAGTTCCATGGTCTAATGTCTTGAAGAAGTCCTCACTGTTTTTCATTATCAAGGATGTATAATTTTGTATACTAAATCAAATACAGTATATTTTTGAAAGATTTGAGTACTAAGGCTGACAATATTTTAAAGTCTGAAAACTTTATTTTTCTGAGAAATTGGTCATCAAACAACACTGTATTGATTAGAAGTCTATTTTTTGGCACAGTAGTTATGAAATGTTGTGCTCAGTTTGCGTATAGGATGAAATGTTATAAGCAATTTCCTGCATTTCATATGCTTACGTTCAAGACAGTACTACTGAGGGCTGGCATTCTTAAAAGAACTATTGTACTTCCTTGCATGGATGGAGGTCACATTTCATAAATTGATTCCTGTGTAGAGTAAGATGATTTGTGATAGAACTTTCTATATAAATGTAAATAGCTCTGTTGTTGTGATCATTATCTCTATAAGGCACCTGTGAGGAAGTAAAGAGAAAACAGAAAAAATCCAGTCATCTTCTAGATTTTGCTGAACTTTCTCAGAAAAAGCATAAATGCAGGCATAGACCACATGAGTGGACCAAAAAAGTGTCAGAGGAGAAAATGAGAGGAGTCATCAACAACACAATGTCAATCTCACGCACATTTTTGTGAATGCATGTCCCATTCAGTCTGTTAGTTTAGATGGAAAAGGTAGAAATGAAGGGTTAGCTATGTTCTGAAATATCACTTGAAAGGCACTATTTCAACCACAAACTTATTTATATGAACATTTGACACATAAAACACACAGCATCAAAATTCAGGCTTAGCAGTGAAAACTGCTGGATAGTCACAATCATGAATACAGCAGGTAAACAATATGACAGTTGCTCTCAAAAGAGTGAACAGTAAATTTTATACTAGTTCCAAGAGTAGTCTAATAGTTTAGTTGATTATGATGTATATCTGGCACTTTTTATACTTCAGATTGATTTTGGGTGTAGAAACGTTATCTCAGAGTCCACTAACTTAAGAAATATACTAATTTTACAGTACGTCTGATATTTAATTTAATGTAGAAATCATTTAAATTTCAAATAATTATTATAACCATGCTTTAATAGCTTGTAAAATTTCTTTAAGAATGTAATATATATTTTTAAGCTTAAAGAATTGATGGTAAAAACATTCAAGTTCCCTTCAATTGGAAATGTTTTTGATTTATGTTAGGAATTCTAGCTCTTTTTCTGCTTTTTTTCCTTCCCCCCCCTCCCCCCCCCCCGACACACACACACACTCAGCAAAAACCTTTTCCTTGAAAACTGCAACTGCAACATCCATTTTGATAACAATACATTTACCTGGGCCTCTACTTCCTCTGGTGCAACTATATTTGATGGTCATCTTTGTTCGGTGTGGTGTTTCAGTCAGACAGAGCAGAGTATCAGCATGATAAGCACTAGAATCTATACAGAAGATTATATCACAAAGAACTTGGAATTTCTGGGTGATCTTGTCAGCTTTGGTATTGAGATGCCACTTGGACTATTCATTTATATTTTCCCTTTGTTAACCGGATAACTTTACAGTCAAGAACAAGCCTGCCACAATTACAGACCTTATACAACTATACTCTTCCTCGTTTGTTTGAGTGTACTCCCTTGTGCAGGAGAATTTATTTTAAGTTCAAACTCTTATGGCTCCAGGATCCGTTGCCTATTGATAAGCTTTTTCTCCAGTTGATTCTCTGGACTTCTTTAACTGTAAGATTTTATATTCAGAGGGAAGACGGTAGCTGGACAGCTAAGTGAAAGCATAATGTAAGAATAAGAAGACTTTTGAGCAAAGGAATTAGATCTACATACATGTCAATATTACCTAAAATGTTCTTGGATGTTTTTAGAGACCTAAATAGCCCTTCCAGCTTCAGAAAATCCTGGGCTCTGGGGTCTGGGAGTCAGTCTGGTTTCATGCTTAAATGACTGTGCAATTTACAACCAGCCCAGCTGATTTCTCTTGAACCTCTAATAAAATAGTCCAGTGAAGTCAGCAGAGGATCAGAGAAAACAAATAAATAACTTTTGATTAGTCCTAATTTGTGTAGATGTCTATTTACCTTAAGTCACTGAGTCATTACTTTGTCTTTGTCTCTGCTCCCTAATAACATTCTTGACATTTTAATCAGAGCTACAAAGCAATTAGGCTGCACAGAAAACAACTTCATTTCTTTAATTAGTATTACAAAATTATTATTAATAAATTAATAAAATATTATTTGATATTTATTAATGTTAACAAATATATTTATTCTTATAATTCATAGCATGTGAGCAATGGAGAAAAGTATTTTCTTCTTATGAAAACATCTTGCAAATACTGACTCAGGAACTCCTACTTATGTTATGATATAAACAAACGACCAAAAAAACCCAACCAAAACAGCACTAAAAGCTCAATTAGGTGAGATATTTGCCTACAAGCCTAATTTTTGCTTAAATTTTGGACCAAACTTTGATATGCACACTGATGGTGCTATTAGAGCGTCAGTGCATAATGAAAACCAATGTACCTGCCACATTTTTGTTACTATAAAGAGAGTTAATCATCAACTAGGTAGTCTCTGGAAAAGCACTAATACGTGGAATGAAAAAAACATCAGCATGGTATGATTATCGTCTTTGCCAGCAACTAAAAATGAAAACTAATTTATGAATCTGACCTCCTTCTCATGCCATCTTTTTAAAAAATCCATATTTTACTGCTACAATAGGCATTCTGTAATGCAGAATGCATCCTGGTAGATGTTGTGTTCATGGAGAGAAATAATACAGATGACGAAAACATGATAGGGAAATTTCCTAGAACATCTTGGTTTTGAATGCCATTGTCCATCTGTACTTTATGTTTTCCAGGTATTTTCATCTCTTTATTTCACAGCGGAGTGTTGAATATTGTGCTTAATCTAAAAATACAAAGGAAAAGCACTGTCTAATGTTATGAAGTATGAAATACTAAACTTAGCATATCCTGTCCATGTGCAGGCACTTACAAGAAACTTTTAATAACCTGAGGAATTTTTCAGTATGTACTTATGAAAATTTAGAATTTGTGGAAGGAAGTAGTAAATATATTTAACCACTTTGTTAGGCTTCCCTGGAATGTTTGTTTGTTTATGGTGGAAGCAGAGATATACTGATATTTTTCTTTATGTATCTTCTTTACAAGTAATTAGAAACGTAGAATATTTTTTCACCAAATGCATATGCATACATTTATAAGGAAATACTAATATTGTATTAAAGTCATAACAAACACATATATAAAATTACTAGGATTGTTTAATAAAAGTGTAAAATAATTTCACACACACTTTTAATTAAAACCAGAAGCAAAAATATTTAACTAAACAGTTTTCCCAGGATCTGATAGAACCTTCATAACTGAAATCACCTGAAATCAGTCTGAATAATATAGCATAGATAAAGTAGGAATCATAGTTAATCATAGAATCATGGAGTCTCTACAGTTGGAAGGAATCCCCAAAGGTCAACTGGGCCAACTCCCCTGCAATGAACTGGGACATCCACAGCTCAATCAGGTTGCTCAGAGCCTGGTCCAGCATGATCTTTAAAGTCTCTAAGGACTGGGCATCCACCACAACTCTGAGAAACCTGTTTCAGTGCCTCACCAGCCTCACTGTAAAATACTTTTTCCTTATATCCAACCTTTAAGTTTGAAACCATTTCCCCTTGTCCTGACACCACAGACCCCGCTGAAGTGTCTGTCCCCTTCTTTCATGTAGCTCCCCTATAGATACTGAAAGGCTGCTATCAGACCTCGCCACAGCCTTCTCTTCTCCAGGCTGAACAGCCCCAGCTCTCTCAGCCTGTCCTCGCAGAGGAGGTGTTCCATCCCTTGGATCATTTTTGAGACCCTTCTTTGGATGCACTCCAACAGGTCCATGTCTCTCCTGTACTGAGGACTCCACATCTGGACGCAGTACTCCAGGTGAGGCCTCGCTGCACAGAGCAGAGGGGCAGGATCACCTCTCCTGCCCTGCTGGCCATGCTGCTTTTGATGCAGCCCAAGATATAATTGGTTTTCTGGGCTGTGAGGGCACTTGTCTAGCTCAGGTCCAGCTCACCATCCTTCAGTACCTCCAGGTCCTAAAGTAACAGAATTATTTTCATATTTGTTTTCCTGAAACTTCTCCTCTCTCCCCTCCTCTCCCCTCCCCTTTTTCTTAAATTTACATGAGCATTTCAGGCATCTTTTGCCCAAATGCATGCAGCCTCTGCTCTCAAGAAAATATGAATAGAGTATGCAGGTTATGACATATGTGGTGACTTGAATAAATAAATAAACACATTTGTGGACTTGTGGGAATGAAATAACACAAATTAGAATTTTGTACTAGGTATCAAACTATAGACATAGATTCATAGGATGGGTTGGGTTAGAAGAAACCTTAAAGCCCACCCAGCCCCAACACCTACAGTGTGCTGGGTGCCACCCACCAGCTCAGGCTTCCCAGGGCCCCATCCAACCTGACCTTGAGCACCTCCAGGGATGGGGCACCCACAGCTTCTCTGAGAAAGGAAGTTTTTACAACATCCTTTTCTCTTCTCCGTACCATCTAGCAGAGTGTTGGCTTCTGCAGTCACAGCACAGCTCCAAGATCTCAGAGGCAGCTTTCATTTGATACGCCAAAACAGCACTCTTCCCTCTGGATTGCTGGAAAGATTTTAAGGCAAATGTAAGAAAATACTCTGCATTTTCTGGCCTTACAGCTAAAAACTGATACAATCTCAGATACCCTCCTGAATAATGTGTTCTAGGGGCAGGGGGGAAAGCTTTCTAATTCCATTTAGAGAAAATAATAAAACACAGTCTTCTAATGTTTTCTTTTCCTCTCTTTCCTCACCCCTCTCCCCCCACCAAAAGTCAAATTCAGAGAGACACACATCTTTAAGTCTAGTTTCTGAGATCAATTATTTTCTGCCAAAATGCTCCCGTGTTCCAAGTTGGTAAGCATCAGAAGCTCCTGAGAATAGATCTGTGCTGACCATTGCTGTTATATAACCTTTAGTACTTCTTTAAAGACAGCTTTAAAGACTTCTTTAAAGTCAAGAATGTAACTTGGCAAGCTGAGTCATACCAGCTCATGTATGAATGACTTCAAAATAAATTGCATCTGACCATCTGTACACAGTAGAAGAACACATATTTATGGAATTCCTTGTGTGTTCATTTATTTTGCAAATGCATTATTTCCTGCTGTACTTCAAGAAGTTTAGTATTTCTTCTCTGTTATGTCTTTTAAAGCACAGAATAGGTGATTTACGAAAACAAATAAATAAAAGAATTTTTTAAAAAAACCAAAACTTTTCTGAGAGTACAGATTAGTAGTGCATTAATAAGAACAAAATAAGTAATTATTTGCCATCTTGTCTTGATGGCCAAGAATTTTTAAACATAATATTCCCTTCCAATTTGTATGGCATCAGTATACCAAAGCGTGGATTTTTTTTCTCCTGAAACTGTGAACCCATGTAATATTTTTACAAACAGAATTTTTTAAGTAGTTCTCCATTAGACATAAACTATCTGTAATTTAGACATATTTTCCCCAGTAAAAATGAAATTTTTCTCCATCACTGTATAATATCCAATAAATGATTAGGAAAAATCTATCTCAGTTTCAAATTAAAAAGAACTTGATGTTCCCTGTACAACTCATGAGGACAGACTTTGCAATGGTCTGGCAACATTTCTAAATGTCACAGAAACAGGCTTATTCATATATTCTGGGAATCAATCTGTACTGTGATCAGATTAATTCTACACTAAACTCCTACCTCTGGTCTCTCACATGGCTAGGTGGGAGATGCTGACCAGCTGAAGGAAAAACCTTTTCATGGAAGATCCATGCAAGTTTCTAGCCTTTAATTGAATATCTCTGACTTCATTAAAAACACTTTTTTTCCATGACTTCTCATTAACCTCATACTGATTTTCTTTAAGTTTTTTTCCTCAAGTTAATGAGCTACTAAAAGAATTTTTTTCACATTTTGATGTGTATGTGGACGCATTCAGAGTATATGAAAATAACTAGTAAACATTTTCAGAATGGCTTGTAGACGTGACAAAATAAATAAACAACTCCCTAACATATCATATTTCAAATATTTGCACAGTAATCTGCAAATGCACAGACTCATACTTTTGTAAATGAAACATTTGCTTGTGAGATCCAAGACCTTTCTCTTTCTTACCCATTAGAGATTTATCCTGAACTTCCCTATAGTTTTTCTCTACCTGCTGAACAAAAGAGTCCTTTGTATTCACTTATTTTCCAGTTACTCTTTTTTTCTGTTTCAATTTTCCTTATGCACGTATTAACATTCATTACCTTTTCCTAATACTTTAATATTTCATGAATTATAGTTTCACTGTGCTGCTCAATGAGGTAAGAAAAATCTTTATATTGTCTTCATAAGGTCTTGGGTGACTACTATTTCTATAGTTTGGAAGAGAACTGTAAATTAGCTGGATAATGCCTGTAAATTCTCTCTATGGTCAGTAGAGACAAATAGGCTTTTCCAGAGTTGCCTAAAGTGGGCAGTGTGGTCGCTCCTCTATTCTTTTATTCACCATGATAATGCCTTGTTTAGATCTCTTTTGAAATAGTTATAGCCAAGAGCTAATGCACGGCTAGTCTTATATTTTGCAGCATTTTAATTAAATTAGTATTTTATTAGCAAAATGTTAAAGGGAAATGTTGCATCTTTTCTCAAGCTAGATGCCTGGGTAACATACAAAGCAATCAAATTGAAACAGTAGCCAGAACACCAACAGCTACAAAAAATGGCTGACCCCCTGCAAAGATGAGCTCCCGTTGGGGTACTTTTCATCATGTGACTGAGAAGGCAGGTAAATCTTGAGCATGTAAAATACAGCATCTAATCTGACAAACATTTGTTTGTGCTCCTGGAGTTATTTTCCTGTGGATAATACGTTGGTTTGTAATGTCAAAACACAGTTACAGAGTGCCTGAAAAATGCAACAATTTTCTCAATAATGGATGTATAGTATATGCTGTGCTGACCAAACATGACCAAATGCATTTCATATAAACCTAATCAAGACATAATGCTATTTATTAATGGATTTGAAATCTTTTGTAGCTTTGGCAATAGCAATGGTATTTCGCAATACCGTTACCAGAAATAGTAAACTACATCAGTTTCTACAGGAATAATCAGCATTTGTACTTCTGCAAAGCCATTTCTTTGGTGGAAGACAATCTTGTTCAGCTGGAAGAAACAATTAGCAGCTCCAGACCAACTGATGTGTTCATAATGAAGCAGAGCTCTGGTTCCTGAACTGCATATTCATTATGAGGTGCTACCAGAAGGCAACATGAGCAGGGATCTCAGTATTTCATTGGGCACTGTTTTATTTCTAAAGCATGGATTACAGATGAAGAGTTACTTACATTGATATTATAGTTCATATTAATGTTATAATTCATATAACCAAATGTTATTGGTGGGAGTTGAACTACATGGCCTTTAAAGGTCACTTCCAACTCAAATGATTCTATGATTCTACGATATCGTTATACTTCTACATCAGATCATGTATTGCTAAAGGTTTGAAGTCTAATATTTTCTCCATAGATGAAATCAAATTCCGTGCTAACTTCAAATAGAATTGGTTTTCCTGATATTCATATAGTTATGTTCTGCTAAGTGTTATTCTTACTGTACAAACTAAAGCAGAAAAGAAATGTATTTCTGAGATTTTTACTTGAATGATTTAGTTATTTGCTGTGGTCATGAATTCACACTTCCTGCAATGATAAATTATTTATATTTCTTGGAAGAAAAAGTGCCCTGTTAATACAATAATCAAAATCTAAATTTGTGATGAAAAAAAAAATGGGAAAGATACTCATTAAGGAAAGTTGAGAAGTACCCTGGATTTGTACTCAGACTTTCCTTTTTTTTTTTTTTTTTTTCCTGGCAATTGAGCTGAGGACAAAAGGTTAGCTCCCTTAAAGCCATAAAATGTAGGATAAAACAAACAAACAAACAAACAAACAAACAAACAAACAGCTTCTATGCTTTGGTGCAGAATCAAGAATCTGTAATTATTAAATGCATAGTCTTCCTATAAAAATTGTCAGGAAATCTACCATGGCAGTCCAAAGCAACCACCAGACATAATGCACTAGTGTAAGGGATGTGAGGGAAATACTATTTCCCTCAGAGACTTTAAGAAGGTTTCTTTGTTGAGAGGGAAACAATATATTTGAAGATAATCCCACACTGTTTTTCTTTCAGACAGCTTACTATGATTCATTCCTGTCCTTTAAAGCTAAGAAAGGCAGCTTTTTATACAATAACCTGATGTTTAGTGCTTCTGCCCTGACAAAGCTCTGGCTTTAATTCCTTCTTTTCTCTGAAATTATCTCCACAGATTTTACCTCATCAGGCATTATCACAATCACTGCTCAACTGTGACAACTGCTAGTTACTCTTTGTATAGGAGGAAAAGCAGAAGGGTTCAGATTTCATCTTAAGGCTGTTTTACTGTACATAAATCTATGGGAGAGGAGAGGAGAGGAGAGGAGAGGAGAGGAGAGGAGAGGAGAGGAGAGGAGAGGAGAGGAGAAGGGAAGGGGATGGGTGGAGGGGAGAGAGAGGGAGGAGGGAGGGAGAGGGAGTGGGAGTGGGAGAGGGAGAGGAGGTTTCCTGGCCTTATGATAGAGCATTTACTTAGGGGAGAAGTCTACACATTGCATGCCTATTTTAACTTTTTATGATCTTACTGAAAATGTGCCAATTAATATTAATTGTGCTGTGTATCAACCGGGGCACTATGAAGAGTAATCAAGTTGCTAATATAGTTCTTATTGACTGTAAAACTACACTTTACAAGTTCGTTAAATAGCAATCCTAGCATTGCAGAGGGAAAAATGTGCAAAATCTTCTGACAAGTAATATTACAAAGAAGCAGCTACCCACCTGAAGAATTTATATCAAATGTATTTGTTGTATAATATACCAGAAATAAGTCCTAATTCTCCTGTTGTCATCACAGTGGAAAAATTCTCGCTATGGTAGCATGACTTTGATGAGAAACCGAGCCAGACCACTAGCAGATGAATAAAAAATGTGATTCAAAACATGGTACTTGTTTATGCATCACGATATAATATGGTGCAAGGGCCTCCAAGGTATGATAGAATCACAGAATAGTTAAGGTTGGAAGGGACTTCTAGAGATCATCTGGTCCAACATGCTGCTCAAGCAGGGTCCCTTAGGTCACATTACCCAGGATTGTATCCAGATGTCACCCTCCTAGCAAAGAAGTTTTTCCTCATATTCAGATGGAACTTTTTTGCTTCTGTTCGTATTTATTGTCTCTCATCCTATTACTGGGCACTCTTGAGAAGTGTGGTCACATCCTCTTGATGCCTTCCCTTCAGATACTTACTCACATTGATCAGATCTCCCTTGAGCCTTCTCTTCTCTAGGCTGAACAGGCCCAGATCCCTCAGTCTTTCCTCATATGGAAGATGCTACAATCCCTTCATCATTTTAGTAGCCCTTCTCTGAGCTTGTTCTAGGTGAAACAGATCTCCGTGCACTGGACACACTACTCCAGGCAAGGCCTTGCTAGGGCAGAGTAGAGAAGCAGTATCACCTCTTTCAGCCTGCAGTGGTTTTCTTAAGGACGCTATTGGCCTTCTACAGGCCACAGGGACACATCGTTGGATCATGGTCAACTTTACCACCGTGTCATCAAGGTCCTTCTCTTCAGAACTACCTTCCAACAGGTCAGACCCCAGCCTGTACTGTTGCATGGGGTTATCCCTCCCTAGGTGCAGGACTTTCCACTTGCCTTGGTTGAACTTCAAGATGTTCATCTCTGCTTATCTTGATAGTTTATCAAGATCCTTCTGAATGGCAGCACAGCAGTCTGGGGTATCAGCCTTTACTCCCAGTTTCGCATCATCAACTAACTTGCTGAGGAGGCACTCTATCTTTTCATATAGGTCATTGATGAGTATGTTAAACAATGCTGAACCCAATACTGATCTCCAGTGGACACCATTAACTACAGGCCTCCAACTCAGCTCTTTGCCACTAATCACAACACTCAACTAGTTCTCAATCCACCTCACTTTCTACTCCTCCAGCCCACAGGTAGCAGTTTTTGAAACAACATATACTTTCTGGATTGTGCTGTGACATGCTGCTGTATCAGCTTCAGGATCTCTTCGCTATGTTGCCTTGTAGACCTACTCTAATTGAAATTTATTTTTGGCATAACTGATTAATAATGAAATATACTGTTATCCAGACAATGATTTTCATAATATGTCAAACCACTGCCTCTAATCAATACTTTTTGTCTTCAGTGCGGCCTGTGCATTTACACTCAGCTTCCACTCTTTGTCCCAGGGCATTCTTCACGGTGTTTTGGTCTGTCACATGGGAAGGAGGCAAAACAGAGTGTGTCAAGGACTGTTCTTGGTGCACACTGGTTATCAGCCAACTGCAAGTTCCACTTACTCAGACACTTCTTTAAATGACCCTCTCTCATCCACTTACAGAATGCATTTATCTCTATTTAAAATTTAATTGGAAATTAGCACAAGTTAAACAGATATATGGGTAATGAGATAGTGTGACAGGTGGACAAAAATACTGCACAACTTTCTCGCTCCAATTTATAGGAGGGAAAGGAGGCTCTTTGATATATGTAAACCTAGTGTGAGATTAGGAAACAATGGTTCAAATGTTGGTCCGACCAGTTTATTACAAATCTTAATCAGGGAGTCGGGGAAGGGGAGGACGGACACTATTAAGAATTAGGGTGATGGGGAAGGGAAGAAGAGTGATAGAAAAGATAGGAAATAGAAACAAGAATTGCGTAAAGCAGGGATAGTCACCACCACGATCCAGCAGAGGTCCTGTTGCATGCCATTCCAATGGTCCAATGCAAAAGCGCAGGGGGAGAGCAGCAGCAGCGTGGCCGGTCTTAGGCAGCAAGAAGGTGCAGGTAGGTCCAGGAAGAAGCCGCAAGGTAAGACCAGGAGGAAGCAGCAGGTCTCAGGTAGCAGGCCCAGGAGAGTCCATCAGCATGCAGGCCGTAGTGAGGAATCTGATGGCAGACACCTTTCTTCTTCATGCAGGCATCACTTCGTGAGGAATCTGTTGTCAAAAACCTTTCACGGGAGAGCAGCAGCAACGTGGCCGGCCTCAGGCAGCAGGCAGGTAGAGCACAGAGCAAGTCTAGGAGGGAGAGAGGCAGGTTGTGAGGCTTCTCATGTCGGAAAACCTCACCTCATGGCTGTAGGACCCCTTTTTTATCCTTCTTCTTCTGCCAACGTGGCATTCCTGGGAGCTTGGGTAAGAGTCATGTGCAGCACCCCCTGAGATGGCCATCTTCCTTGAGATAAGCCCACACAAAAGACTGCTTCCTGGCCATTAATCTGTGGTTTATCTCCCTCTCTCTCTCTTGTTGCCCCTGGCCTTGTCCATCTGTGTCCCTCAGACAAAGGATTTTGCTACCCTTGCCCAGGACTTGTCCATCAGTGTTCTCCAGACAGTGGATTTCCCAACACTTAACCGGGACTTGCCTGGATTTGTTCCTCAGCAAGCTTTGAGGCAATGGCATAAAAGAATAATCTCTCACAACAACTGAGTACAAAAGAGAGCTAGAAGGTAATTTGACAGTTGGCAGTTTCTCTTCTGGTGACATTCATCATTTAACTGTCTCTTGCAGTATAGCTAGTGATTCTAGATACTGAAGTCCCCCATATCTCCCAGTGAGCTGTGCTTAGATCCTACAATATTGTCCTTTAAGCAGATAAATGTAATTAAATTCTTTACAAAGGAAAAGGAGAGATAGAGAAGGTCGTGTAGAGAAAACTTGAAAAAAAGCTTAAACATGTTCGGAAAATTTTAAAAGAACTTACAGCTCATTGATAAATCTTGATAAGAACACTGATTTTCTTGATTTGTTGACTATGAGCAGTGCCTAGGGATACCTCTGTGTAACAGTCCATTTCAGGTTGCGGAAATTCAGCTTATCAGGTCCTCTGGAAAATAGATTTTAAGTAATCAGTCTTGAGAACCTGCCAACTCTTTCCTTTTTATATAAGCATCATTTTTGTATAAGCATCATTCAGTTTTGGCTTTTAGTCCATCCTCTTTCTGGCATTCTCTTTTATGATACAAAGAGACCCACAATCTGTCACAACAGGAAAGAGGAAGTTAATTCTTTTTAAGAAAAAAAAATCAAACAATCCTAAACTACACTAACAACAACAACAAAAAAGAATTACTGTATCCATTTAAAATGATTTAATGTAAGAATACTTTATGGTGAAATATCAAAATACAAGTGCTGCTCTGAAAGAAATGTTTCCTATTTTATTATTTTGGCCCACTATTTCAGAGGCAGATGTTGATGGTATAGCACTAGAGGTTGATCCTTTCCACCAATATTTCATTACATTTTGTTGCCATGCAACAGATGGCAGCAGAGGCGCAGTCAGACAAAATGGCAACTGACGTGGAAATACATATGAAGCAAAGGTGTGGAATTGAATTCCTTTATGTGGAGAAAACTGCACCCGCTGATGTTCATCTACTTTTGCTGAATGTTTATGAAGATCAGCCTGTGGATGTGAACACAGTGAGGCAGTGGGAGGTGTGTTTAAGCAGTGGCAACAGCACTATGACAGACAGGCCATGTTCTGAATGGCCATGCACAGCTGTCACTTCATGAAATGAAGATGCCCTCAATCAGCTCATTCATGCAAATTGAACATACCTGAGAAACTAGTATTTGGTTGTGATTTTCCTGCATTTTTCCTAATACCTATAGAAATATCTAAGTACAATTAAGATGGACTTATTCAAATACTAAAGAGTCCCTTTCACTTGTGAAAGCTCTCTGCATCCTAGCTATATAGTATGTGTCATAAAATTAACCCAATAACTGTAATTTCTAAAAGTAAAAAAACTGCAGCATCAAAATACTAGGCACCTGCTTCCCAGATTTTGACCTCCGGAACCTGAGGTTGGATCTTCATTCACTGGAACATCCCACAAAATGCCCTGGGGTTCTGACTCCCTTTGTTGGCAAATTAGTTACTGATATGGAAGACAGTGGATTAAACCCAGCATTTGTATTTGAGTTGTTGAGTCAAGAGAAAAATAGATAAAAAGCAGAAGAAAAAGCTATGTCTGAACTACACTCTTTTGGAAGGCCAAGTAGATGTCTGGAGAGATGTCTCTAACTATGTACTTGATATGCATGTTCTACTCTTCCAATGAAAAGTTTCTACTAAATTTCCCTTCGTATGCTACTTTTCTGCATATATTGTTCCAAATCTGGCAGGTGAGGAGGCTTGTAGAACAGTAAGAGAGAAGTTTCTTGACTTTTATAAGCACTTTTTCCATCTGCTCTCGTGATACTTAAAATCCAAACGTCAGGTGAATGCTTGAGGTTGGTTTTGAGTGGTTGAATAGAAAGAGAAAACATAGTCCTAATGAATCCCATGGATTCAAACCAATATTTAGATGTTTATTTTTTTTTTTAGTATGAGAGTTTCATTCTATGCTGATGAAAGGCCCCCCAAAAGTTCTTGAGAAACAGGAAGAAAATGAAGTTTCACCTTCAAATGTGTGTCATGTTTGCTATTTTTAAAGGAATTTTCTTTTAACCTGCCAGATTACAGAAGGCCACGTGAGTAGGCATAGAAATAAAGAGGAATAAAGGGGAGAAATTCACTACTTTTCTCTCAAAAGTTCAAAAGAAAGATAGAAAATGTTGTTTTTTTTCCAGTTTGCAGATGATACCAATCTTAGTTACATCTTAAAACAACAATAATAGACAGCTAAAGGAACATTTCTCTTGGAGAAGAAAAGAGAAAAAGGAAAACTTTTAATGTAAGTACTGATAACTATTCTTTTTACACCTCAGTTCTTCTGCCCAAGACTGTAAAAGAATCATTAATAGTGGAGCTGTATGGAAAGGAGAGACTACGAGGTCAGAAGATAGACTTTCTCATAAGAGTTCAGTTTATTCTCGCTTTCAGAAAGAGAAAAGTGTTTATTATAAAAGCAGCAGTTTCAACACTGCTTTAATATGGATGGGAATAGCTTTAGCCTACAGTTTGGCTGGCATGACAGCACTTGGAAAATCTGCATACTGGGCAGATAGAATCAACATATTTCATGATTCGGTTCCTTTCTGTCTGTCTTTGTCCCTTGGTAACTTCTCATTTTTTTCTTGTGAAAAGGTCAGAATTTTAGGTTGAAGTTTCCTGTATGGCCTTGGATGTGAACTTATTCTTTACCTGTCTGCTCCCCAATACTTCATTCATACATATGAAATAATTGCTTAACCCTCCACTACCACCCCAGTTCAACACAGAATTCTCAGTGTTAAAGCTGCAAATAAACAGCCTGTTCAAGGCTATTCCAAAGATAATGAGAATTAATGTTTTCCTTATTCAAAATAGCTTTGAAAGTTTGATCATTATTTTCCATGCATACACGTCCTTATCATTTTATCACATCTATCTCTCCCAAATTAGTAATGGCTAATTATCTTTTCATTTCAGTCAAGAGTTTATGTATTTATATGTAAAAGCAATGGCTAGGGAAAAAAAAAATAAGAAAAAAAATGTGCCCTTTTCTAATGCTATATTCATGATATCAGTGATACTTATATTATTTTTATCACCTAAAATTTCTTTGTTTTAATGCATTAAAAAAAAAGGTTGCAAATGTAATTTTTGAATCAAAGATGTCACCAGGTGTAATGAATGAGCCCCAGGTGACTGTAATGAAATCACAGACAATGCCCTGAGAGACAGTTAAACACAGGAAGGACCCTGGTGTCCCTTTCCTTAATCTGGCCAATTCTTAACCACTCCTGGAAGTGTCCATAACAATTCCCTAGAAACAATCAAGTCACAGGAAGAGGCCTGAAGTCACTTCCTTTGATTTGACTGGTGACTAGTGTCTCAACCAATTCTAGTACTGAAGCCAACTAAAACCATAAATGACAAACTTTCTCTTTCCCCTCTTAAAGTTGCTAAGTAAAGCAAGGCTTACTTCAATTTCCCACAAAATTGCACTGCTTAGGTAGATGCAATTGTGAGAGGGCTGATGCATATAGGACAACATTTTTATGAAAATATCCCATTAAATTTATGCTTTTCCTTTCTGTGTATGGACTATGAATGTCATTTGCTCTTAATCTAACTGAGGGTATTTGCAAACCTTGGTCACTTTAACTTCTGCACAGGTTGAATGTGACACCCTGATTCTTAATTTTAGAAGTCAGGGATGCGGACATCTAAATCTAACTCAACCATTTAGACTACTTTTAGTACCCATACAGATTAGAGTGTAATTAAACTGACCCAAATCAAATGTCTTCATCATGCTAACTTAACGTCTCAAAAGTGTCTTTTTTGTGTGCGTATGGTTGTTGACTATAAAAGGACTTCAAAGAAGTAGCTTAGATGTGGAAGTCTACATTGAGGACATGTAATGTGAAGTGAGATGAAACTTCTCCCATGTGTCAGTTTAACAAAACCATTTTTCACATATGAAGCACATTTATTTTTTTTTTATAACTCAAATAATTTAAAAAAAAATAGTAATAAAGATATGATCCTATATATACAAGACTGAAGACATAAAAGAATCAAAGTTTTTACAAAGTTTTGACAGAAGGTAAACTTGTAAGCAATTCATACAAAAACTTCATCTGAAATATCCTAGTGTGAATGAAGATGGGGAAGTTTTATTAGTTCTCTTCCAGACTGATAGGTTTAATGTAGTTTAAAAGAGAGGGAATAGAATAGTAGTTAGTGTTTTCAAACTCTCTAAGTGGCAAGTTACAGTTTGTAAGTAGGCCTCATTGTGGCAAATCTTAAAAACAAATAAATACAAAACAAAATGTCAGGACAGAAGCAGATAACATAAGCTGAGGATTTGACATAATATTGTTCAGACTGACTGTGCAAAAAGCAGATGATTTTCTTTGGATCCTACCATCTTGTACTCTTCAGTTTAAGACAATATTTGGAGCAACAGAATCCAGAAAGATGAAGAAATAAATGTGCTTTCTCACGTTCATGTCTACGAAGACAAGTAGGCAAGACAATTTTTTACTATACAAGTTTGAAGAGCCTGAAACTATAATTCTAAAGCTGAACTCTGCCACTCATACCTGTTTAGAATAGTTATTTACACTGAAATATTTCCATTTGACTGTCAATTTTACAAGGCATTTTGCTGTTGAGAAAATACACACACACAAAGAGCCATCACAATCAATGGTTGTGTGCGTATGGAGACTATACAGGAGACAAGTTAAATTACTTTCAAAAAGTAATGCTGTCCTTTAAAGTTATTCTATTCTGGCATTTTATGCAGCCAGAACTGGGTTGACAGAGAGTTTGACAACTGCACTTTGTAGCTCCCAATTGAAACAGCATTTGTGAAATCCTGTATTTAAATCCAGTTTCTGTTTTGCTTATGTTTTATACAGCTTGAACTTCTGAATTCTACTTCTGTAGAGCTCTTAATTTAAGGGAATATGAATTCTCCTGGAGCGTTAAGGATTTAAATCACAATTATCGCAGACAGAATGCTGTTTTTCAAAATCCATTTTCCAATAGGCAGTTCGGAATTTCAAAAGTAATATTACCATATTCATGTCTAAATCCCCCATGGAGCACTTATGCCATTGCTAGCCATAGCTTTATCATCCCTAATTTATACAACAGGGTTTTGTAAACTCATTAGGTACTTAAAATACACACATTTTGGGGCATATTTTCAAAAAAAAAAACCAAACAAAAAACAAGTGTATTGCTCCCACAGCATTATCGTGATTATATTTTTCCTGTGTATTTGTCCCATATCCTTCCTGATATTTTAGGAGACTTCTAGCCATTTCGAAGTTGGCAGACACTACTGGTATAGATATTCATTCTTGCCTTATCTCATAATCTCTTAATTCCTTTGTGTCAGGTGTTGTAGTTTCCATAGAGGGTCCCTACCCCAATGATACTTATGGTAAACCTTGAAGACTACAGAAGAAATAATCAAACCGTCATCTGTCAAAACTTGTACAATATGCATGAAATCCCAACTTCCATAGCATTTTCTCCCATGTGACCTTTGGAATCGGAAAGTGAAAACATTTCTATTAGGCTTTGAACAGATGACAAAGGAACACAAACATCTGGCAGAAAACTGCTGGCTCACAACAATATTTTTCACTAAAAAATTTATTTGAACTTAAAATTTACTGTATTATTTTCCTGACCTAAGGAGATAAAGATCCACTACAGCCAATAGCAGCTCTTCAGGTGCAATAAAGACATTGGCTCTTCCTTTGCACAGAATAAATTAGAATTTCCAACTCCAAATTTGAAAAAGAAGTACTTTCTTATTCATACTAATTAGTTAACTAGAATTTAATTTATGTACCTTTGATTTAAACTATACCCTTAGCTATTTAAGATGCAGAATTCCTCGAAGATTTTCTTTTTAACCCTTCTGACAGCTGCAGTATTTAATATCCAAATAATGAACAGCTCTTTCCTCTGTGGAGTTGAGGTTTTGTTGTCTTTTCATAAAAGAATTAGATTTAATTAGATACCAGCTGTAATGGACTTTCCTTTATGAGTAAATTACCCGACAATGTGCTAACTGTCTGACAATGTATCCAGCCTTTAATAACTTCCACTATCAGTTTGTTAGCATCTCAAAGGATCCAATGTTCAACCAGGCCCCAGTATGCAATTCTGAAGAGATTTTCTTGTGTGACTGATAATTGCAAGACATGAAACAGAATTTCACACATTTAGATGCAAACCACACTGCTCTGGTACCAGCTATGTAGAATATGAATAAGAATCCATCTGTAACTGGGAACCAAAAGCAGACATTCTTGATGATACTGACCTGTAGGTAAGTGTGTCTCTTTAGCTGTTTGTGAGGTCGTCTTCCTTTTCAGAAATGAAGTCATTATTCCTCCGTAAGGCTCAGTTTCCTGAAGTACGCGGCCTGCTGTAAAACGGTACCTAATATCACATTTACTATTTTCACAAGAAAACAACGTGGAAATTAAGCCAGATCTTTATCTTCTGATCATATTATAACTCTAGAAAGACAGATCTATGGAGTACAGCTTTATACAACAGCATTTAATTCTTGTTGTGTTACCTGAGGCAGTATGATGCAGAAGCAGACTATTTCTAAATAATTTTCATTCAGTTATTTAGGAGCAGCTAACCCAGCAAAAGAGGCTATTGAAAACACTCACACCTGTAATACCAGCTTGGTCATGGATCATGATCAAGACATCATGGATGACACTATCAATTTAAAGTAAATTTCAAGACTATATTTTACATGTCTTTTTTCCTTTCTTTTAGTTCTCCTGAATTTTCAGAGAAGAATGAATGAAATATGTTCCTTTATCAGCTTCAGAATCTTGTTAAAATTCAATGTCCAATACATATCCAGTTCTAGTGACAGAATTGCAAGCTTTAAATTCCCAAATTCTTTTCTCATTTCTGGGAGGTTTTATTTTATATACCTAAGGAGAATACTGTGCATATGAATATAATAAAAATTCAAAACAGAAACATACTTGTTTTAATATGTACATTTTTGGAGAAAATATTAGGAGTGAAGGAATATCTAAGAATACATAATTTTTTTTCAGACATCCTATAACAAGGACCTTATGACCTGGTACTCTCCAATTTTGATAATTATCTTCTGTATGCTTGAAAATAATTTCAATCTAAAACACACTGTAGATTAAATAAATTCTGTATATGTGCATAAGCATTAATTCAACTCTACAGACATTTAAAAATATGAAAATAATAATTAACAAAAAGCTGAATTGAAATCATTAGTGGAAATGCTTTGTCTGTTAATTGTGTTCTTTCAGGCTATTTCCTGGTAAGACAAGGAAAAGAACAAAATCCTGTTGACTCTATTCAAAATGTTGTCTTAGCTTACTCTTCAAGAAACTGAAAACAATCCCATCAGTTATGTGCAGCTTGATGCTTTGATTCTCAGAAATGTGTCTGGGTTTCTTTTCAAGTTCTGTTTCTTAAGCCACTTTCCTTCTCTTCAGTCATTGACTGCTCTGTCATGATCACCCTTCTGAAGCCCAGAAAGAACTGCTGCTTCTTCCTCTATTTGAGCAAATCACATACAGGTCTTGATAAACACAGAAAACTTTAACAGTAGTAGATTTACATTTTTTTTTAATTTATGAGAGAATTTCTACGATCCTTTCAATTCCAGTTCAAGAGGTCACTGTGGAAATGGATAAGGCTTTTATCTTGCTGTCAATCTTTCACGCCTTTGAATTTGTAATTGCAAAGCAATTATTTCTATCTTGATGAGCTATTTTCATGAAGCAGTTTTTTATATCTATAACAATAATTATAAGCTTTGAGAGTCCAGTATATGGAATCCTCCTTTTAAGAAGTAATCTGTGAAATGTTATATTTATTTCGAAGACATATTTAAAATTAGAAGCTAGGATTCTTCCATCAGTTAGTATTCTTTCGTTTCCATTTAAGTCAGTGAATAGAGACATAAATAGGCAGAGAATTGTATACAACGTCAATGAAAATTATTTGTGAACTGGCTGAGATTACTAGTGCACAAGACTAAAATTGTCTTCTGGGTTTGGAATAACATAATGTAACATAGATATACATTCAAATGTGTAGACAAATATACGCTATGTTTTGAAAATCTGAGGCAGAAATGATGTTTTCTGAGATCTTATCTGCAGCATGGATTTGTCCAGGAAGGAGTAGCAAGTAACTTATGAGTGCTCAAGAGTTCCAAATCCAAAATGATAACATTCCTGAAACAAAAACTTTTAAATAGACAGAAGTTTGTCTCCAAAGGAAATGCGTTCAAATTGGGCTGAATATATAGGATCGTTTAGCTAGGGGCTCAGACTAGCAGCTGTAGCTGAATTTGGACGGGAAAGGTTATTCACCTGATACAGTTTTCCATCTCCCTAGAGAAATTCTGTACGTGAAAGAGATTGGTAAAGCCAAGCGTACTCTCTGCCATTTTCTGCCTAAAATGCTCTGATCTTTCTCTTCCACATTATTAGAACAGTCGCTGACATTTGACCAAAATACTTCTACTCACTGCAATATTAATGGACACAAACCTGTTGTTGTAAAATATATTCTTCTTTGGATATGTTATAAATTCATTCATCATAGTAACATGCAGACAGAAAATAAATATACTGATTAAACTCCTACATAAATAGCTGCCTGTTCTTCTCAACCTAATACATGGACATCATAGTTCTAACTCTCATAACCAATATCTTAAGATTACACTTCCCAACAAGTTTTTGAATTTTACTTCAGCTTGTGAAAAATTCTGAAGATCATCATTATAGTCTAATATCAAACCACTAATGCAAGTTATCATGAATCTGAAACATAATCTTATTTCTCCCTTGAAATTTAACTCCCAGTAAGCACCTATTCATATCCTGTGTCTCTGTCTTCTAAAAAATTCAAAAGCATTGTAGAAATTCCATTAGTAACAGCATTGTAATACTGTGAAATATCCTGCTCCAGGATTATAAAATATTTACAATTGCAACAAAAACCTCCAAATTAACTGAATTCATTATCATATTTTTCAGAATGATTGGATATAAAATGTGGCTGAATGCTCAGAAAAGTGACCCTGAGCTTCTTCATCATGAAGAATTCCTTCCTTTCATCTAATCTAAACCTACTTTTGTTTAGTTTAAAACTGTTACACTTTGTCCTATCATTATACTTCCTGATAGAATTTCTTCTTGACAGTTCTATTAGTCTCCCTTAAATATTAGAAGGCCACTATAAGGTCTACCTAAATCTTTCTATTCTTTGGACTAAATAACACCAACTTTCTCAGTTCTGTCTTCATTGGAGAGGTGCTCCAGCCCTCTGATCATCCTTGTGGCCGTTCTCTAAACCTGCTCCAACAGATCCATGTCTTTTTTGTGCTGTGGAGCCCAAAGCTGAACATACTACTACACTTGGGGTCTCATGAAAGCAGAGTACAAGGAAAGAATCATCTCTGTTGCTATCTATGCTATACACATTTATTTAGTGTTTAAGCTTTCGGCTTGCCTTTAATGGCAATGCTTTCAGGCCTTTAATGCTTTTAAATTCTGTATTTTTAATTATATATGCAGTTTACATGTAATTACAGGACTTTTGCTCATAGTGCCTACTGGACTTGGTTTCCTGTNTAACAAGGTAAAAAGCATTTGATAACCAATTGATAAATCTTTCAAATAAAATTGAAAAGATCAGCTAGCATCTCTGTGATATTTTAGGTAAGAAACAAAATTTAAGATGTCTATGTAATATTTTGTCTTAAAATAGTTAAAGTTTTCTCACAATCCTAGAAAATAACTTGTATAAAAACTTAAAATTAACTATATATATGAATTAACTATATATGCACAAAAAGATTTTAGAAGTTGAGGAAAAAATGTTAGAGAACATGGACACATTTTATTTCTAGACAAAATATGTGTTGTCATTTGATAAAAAAAAAAATAGATTTTCTTTCTTCATTTTACTCTGTGCTACAACTACAGCAAAACTCAGCTTTTATTTATACTGGATAAAAATCTACATCTTCTAATTGGAATACGAAAAATATAAATCAATCTTTGGGAAGAAATTAAGATGTGTCTGTCCTTTTATGGACTAGAGTTGTGGTTTGGGTAGCAAGAAATCTATTTTCAGCTTTCTGCTCTGTTTGGGGGAGGTAAAGTAAGGATCCAAAACTGATGATATTGATCAGAACCTAATGGCAAACTTCAGATCTTTTTTGGTAATGGTAATTCTACTAAATAAACTATTATTCTAGTTCTGCAAAGTACCTTTCAATTCTTCACTGAACTGGAAAAACATCACAGGTTTTTTTTGAGTTTGCACCAAGACTTATATTAGAGTCAGAACATACTAATAACAACTAAAACTGAAAATATTTTCAGTATACCTATCCCAACTCTTTTGTAACTCAGTAATCAGTGTAGTCAAGAAGCAACATCCGGAGTCTCGTTCTTCACGATAAAAAAACAAGATTTTCACTAGAAAACATCAAGTAAGTAGGAAGAAGATTTTGAAAAATTTCACCTGGTTACAGTTGCTTAGGAAACCAGAAGCTCAATGTTAACAGATATTCATCATGGAAATACAGCACTAGCTGATAAAGTGCAAAGTGGTCTCACACAATATTAAAAAAAATAAATGCTTGGGTTACTGACCAAGTATAATTCTTTGAGAAGTTTCTGCCAGTCAACCAAAGCTTCAGAAATAATACAGTAGTTCAGTACTGTTATACTACAACAGTAATACTGGGAGATGATACATTCAATTTCTTACTGATTTGAAAGTAAGTGAAAATAATGGCACTTAAGGTGTATTTGGCAGAGAAAACCATTTTTCCATTTCAGTGTTTGACATAATGCATCTTGATTAAGTTCCAAAACAGAATGTAATACAGATAAGCTTGCAAGTTCTGGATTAATTATATTCTCATATTTTAAGACTCCAAATCCATTATCTTAAATCAGAAGCTTTGCCTATTTCCAAATTTATGCCTCCTTTTCTGTAGAATACACACGCTGATAAATGGATCTGAAGAGTCTCACTTCAGCACAGAAATGAGAGGCTCAGAGGAGGCCTCATGGTGTCCTGCAGCATGAGAGCAGAGAGGCAGTGTCAATCTCTGCACTCCAGTGACAGCAACGGTATCTGAGGGAATGGCTGTGTTACGGGAGGGTCAGGTTGGATATCAGGAAAAGATTCTGGACCAGAGGGTGATCTGGAACAGGAACAGGACAATTGTCATGTCCTCAAGCTGCTGGAGTCCAAAAAATTTTTGGACTATGCTCTCAGACATAGGGTTATAAATTTGAGTGGTTCTAAATGGAGCCAGGAGTTGGATTCTGTGATCCTTGTGGTTTCCTTCCTACCTGAGATATTCTATGATGACTGTATATGACTGTTTTGAGCTTCTCTGAATTATTTAAAAGTACAAAAGGAAAGAATGAATACCTTCAAGGTAAACCTTTACTTAAAAGAAAATGAATTACAGTTCTTTAAAAGATGCTGGGCCAGCCACACCCCTTCACCAGGTGCTCAGTCACCAGTAGTTATGACCTAATCGTTCCTCTACAAGGCTTACCAGCTATTATAAATAAATAAATAAACAAATAAAGAAACAAACAGATCAATTAAAAATTATTCCCTGTTATTTCTAAGAGAATAGACTAATGTATTATCTCTTCTTTGCTCCTGTTAGACCATGTCAGGTAAAATTTCCTGAAGCATTGTTTTGTATATGAGATAGTCTGCAGATGGAAAATTGCAACCAAGTAGTTAAAGTACTGCAAATTTGAAAATAGAGTTTTAAAACAAAAAATGTCAAGCATCACAAATTCTTTACTCCTACTTATCTTTGCCCACTACCTTTACAGTAGCATGCATATTTATATAACTTGCGGAACAAATGCCTGTTTTGCTTTATTAAATGTTTTTTGTTTCCTTAAGTGTATAAGAAAACCAAGTTATTAATTAGCATGGTTGTCATAAGAGACATTTATGCTCCTTGACAAGGTATAATTTGCTAAAACTTTTAAATTGAATACAAGTGCTATAGTCTTCTTTGAACAACATTATCTTCTGTTCCATCTTGCCTTAAAAAAGGGGTGATATTTTTTTCTTAGTGACAATGGAGAGTTAGATACATTTCTTAATTTGGAATGTCTTTTTAGTTGGTTGTGTCATTCGTCTGCAGGCTACAAGGTGTTGAGTGAAATTAAGGAGAAATGAAGGGTTCATTTGCACAGGGAAATTAACATGCTGTAAAGCGGACTTGGTGTAATGCACCATCAGTTCTGTTTCTCACTTCCCAGACAGGAGTTCTAACTTGTACCTATCAAAAAAGTCCTTAAAGCACTTTGAAACTTGTAGGTATCTCTGGGATCCCTATCACTTCAGTGGCCTGCATAAACATTCTGCTGAAGTGACCAAATGTCTTACAGAAAAAGTATCATGGTGCTTACAAAGAAGGACCTCACTTACCTTTTCTAACTAGTATTACCCTAATGAATGTAGCCACAATAGCTGGAAGCATGTGTTGGAAAATGAATATACTCATGAAGTACTGAGTACATGTGGGTTTCTCTCTAAAAGCAATACAAAAACCACTCCAAAATTAGCCCAAGGTTGTACTGTAGGTAGAAATATGAATAACAACTGTCCTAGACTTATCAGCCTTGCACTCTATGTATACTGATTCCTACATAGCAAGTCTGAACTTTATGAAAGTACATGGTAAAATAGGTTTCTGATTTAAAACTTTGACGTAATCCACTATTTGTTAAAAGCAAGTCTGTGTAATGTAGAATTACAGACAACAAAATTTTGCTACATTTGCAATGCTATTCATAATTAATCCACCTTTTCTGATAAGCCAGTAGCCTACTTAATAGCTATTTCATAGCTGTCTTCCTATGTGATAACAGCTGACCTGCAGTATTGTGATGTTAGCTACAGAAATACTATTTTTGTTGAATGGTACTTTTATGAAAGCACTGGAGAACTTCTCTCAGTGTAATTAATAGATAAGACCTGTACTACATACCCTTGAGGTTCAACGCTAAAAATCTCACATAAGCTATGTAACATCTCTTTGGAGAAAGAAAGATGCACCGAACTTTCATTTTCTCTCTGACTCCTCTTCATATTTACTGAATAGATCCTCTTATGAGCATCTTCGAGCATCTGTTCTACCATTTTTCACCCAGACATGCTCCAGTTGCTACTATCTTTGGGAACACAGAATAAAAAATCAACAGAATTACTTAAACTGCAGGCAATCTCAGGAGGTCATCTGGTCCAAACAGCTGGTCAGAACAAGTTTATTTAGATCAAGTTTATCAGCATCTTCTCTGTTCACATTCTGAATCCTTCACAAGATATTCACAGCCTTTCTGGATATTTTAATTGAATATTCTGATTGTGCATATGTTTTCCTAATATCAAATTGGATTTTCCCTTGCTGCAACTTTTTTTCTGGTAGCTCTTACCTAATGATCATGAACATCCAAGAAGAATCTGTCCTGCTCTTCTTCACATCCTACAAGCATGTAGTTGTAGATAGCAATAAGATTTCCCCTTCACCTTCCAATTTTGGGATGGAACAGGTCCAACTTCCACAGCTTTTCTCCTAATGCTGTGTCCTATCTTTCTAACCTTCTTGGTAGCTCACTGTTGAGCTCATACCAGTAAATTATTAACTTTCCTGTATTGAAGAATGCAAAGCTAAACACAGTACTCTAGATGTCATCTGATGAGTGCTCAATAGTGGCAAATAATCACACTCTTCAGAATGTGATGTTTGCATTTTACCAGTCATCATGAACCTATACTGATTGTTATGGTTTTTTAAAGTGACAAAGTGCAACCTTGTAATATCAGTTAGCTTCCTCAGGAGAATCGGATGCTTCCTTTCTCATCCCATGGCCATGTAATATGTCCAGTTTAGCTAACTGCTCTTTAACTGTTTTATCTGCTACTGTGGGTGATGTATCCTTTTCACTGTCAGTTTATGGTCCTGAGATGACTAAGGTCAGGACCTAACTGTTAAAATGGTAGGGGGGGAAAAAAAAGTTTATTTTCCACTTCCTCTGCCTCATGAAGCTTCAGGCCCACATTTTCCCTAAATTGCTTTTTGTAGGTAAGGTAATTTTAGAAGTTTTTAATGGCTTTTCCATATCTCCCTGGTTTCAGCTGCGCCTGAACTTTGCCTTCCCTCTTCATCAGTAGTGACCTTCTTGCATGGCTGATTTGCTTTCTGTACATCAAAGCTGATGATTCTTGTACTTTGAGGAGTCTTTCTTTGAATACCAACCAGCTCTCCTGGGCATCTTTGTCCTTCAGAGCAACACCCAATGAGGTCTTGACAAACTGCAGAAGCTGAAACTGGTTCTCCTGAAGGCCACATTTATAGAATCATAGAATTGCTCAGGTTGGAAAAGACCTCCAAGATCATCAAGTCCAACCTCAACCTAACCATACTACCCTAACTCTAACAACCCACTGCTAAATCATGTCCCTGAGCACTGTTATCCTTATGAATCCCTTATAACTTGTGGTATTCTATGATTTATTTTTGAAGCAGGCACGTTTTGAGTTCAGATATGCAAATAAGTAAATTATCACTTGAGATACTTGAGAATGTGATAACTATATATGTGTGCATTTAGCCCAATCCATATATAGGGTAATTTCAATTACCTGAGTCCTTAATGAGAGTACAGCAGTGAATCCATGAAGATGACATGTTTCACTCTCTAAGTGTTGGGATAAACTCAGACTTCCTAGTAGATGGGTTTCCTGAGATCAATTACTGGCTTGTGATTTATATAAGCTTCTCGTCCTTGGCAAGCATTCATTTCATTGCATGTTACCATCATCTAATCACTTGATCAAGTGTCATGTCAAAGTTACTTATGCACATGGACATCTGAGAGCATCTCAGTGCAGCATCCCTTATTATGTCAGTCTCCTTAAAAACAATTCATCTTTTTAAATGACAACTGTTTTATCCATCCTGTATTTAGGAATTAAATACCACTTTACGCTTTACTCTTCAGAAAGTACTTCCGTCACTAAATACAAGTTTTAATAAAAAATGAGAAAATATTTTTTTTTCACTTCTGTCATGTCAGTAGTGCTGATCACAGTTTCATAAGGCAGTCCTATTTCCAATCAAGTGATTTCAAATTGTTTGACATGACTGGGATTTCACATTTTTTATTTCCCGATCTTAATTTTCTTTGAAATTACTAATGGAAATATTTCCATATCCAAATTTTCTAATAAATCAGTAATGTAGTTTTACATACTTACATATACTTTGTACATGTATTCTTCCAGGAAGTACGTTCAGTTACCGAACTACATTTATGATTCTACTATTCATTTTGCTCACTTTTCTCAGGACCTTAAAATCCTATCTGGGGGCATTGGCACCAGCTGCTAACTCTGCTTTATTCTTAATATCCTTAATAAGGAAGAATCAGAATATTTGCTAGTTCCTTTCATAGAATCATAGAATCATTAAAGCTGAAAAGATCTCTAATATCACCTAGTCCAGTCATCAACCCATCACCACCATGCCCACTAAAGCACATTCCTCCGTGCCACTACACATTTCTTGAATACCTCCAGGAACACTGACACCACTAACTCTCTGGGCAGTCTGTTCCAATAACTCACCACTCTTTCTGAGAATAAAATTTTCCTAATATCCAATCTGAACCTCCGCTTTCTCATTTGAGTCCATTACCTCTCACTCTATTACTAGTATTACCTGGGAGAAAAGACTGACCCCACATCACCACAACCTCCTTTCAGGCAGTTGTAGAGAACAAAAAGGTCTCCCTTCAGCCTTCTCCAGACTGAACAATCCTAGTACCCTCAGCCACTCCCCATCAGACTTGTGCTCCAGACCCCTCATCATCTTCCTTGTTCTTCTCTGGACACTTTCCAGTACCTCAATGTCTTTGTTGTAGTGAGGGGCCCAAAAGGGAACACAGTAATTGAGATGCAACTTCATCAGTGCTGAGTTAGGCTTTTGTCTTAGAAGACAATGATATCGTTATTAGGTAGTTATTTTCAGAAGAATAATATGCCTGTCTTTAAAATTAATATTAGATATATTTGTTCTCCTCTCTTGACTCTCCAGAGAACACACAGTCTTTTGACAAAATGATAGTTCGTTTATGTTTACTGTATCAGCAAAGCTGAAGAACATATGATAAAAACAGGGAAAGATAAATCTAGAGACTTATAATCTAAGACCCTTCCACTAAGGTTTTAAGTTCAGAGGAGAAGATAATACTTCCTTATGGTAATATCTCTCACTTGTTTTTGCTTCCAGGCATTGGTCTTAGAACAATATAAAATGTTTTCTACTCCAATAGTCTTACTATTAATTGCTACCTGGAATGTTATATTCTTCCACAAGAGTAGAGAGGCAACAATTGCTCTTAGAGCTTATTACAAAACTATCAGAAGTATTCTTACTATAGATTTTGAGATTTTTTTTCATTTCTGATTCTTTTTCTTGCCACAACTATTACAACTGTAAGGCACATGTTTCCTGTACCACTTCAGGTTAGGTCAGTACGATTTGAGTAAGGCCAAGGCTACAGAACAGGATCTAGAAATATTTTTTCTTTAAGTTCGCGTAAGACATTTTTTGTTCAAGTTTGCATAAGACTAATGTTAAGTACACTCTGACACTAGAGAAAAAAAGAGAATTAAGGCTGTAATATTTTATTGCAGTTCACTGAGAAGAGTTTCAATACTTAAATACATCTTTGTATCAAGATTAATTAAAAGATGATTGCACTAATTTACACTTTGGTCTTTACTGTGAATCCACGGACAATTTATATGATTGTGTAAAAGTACAACATTAGAGTAGAAGGTTATACACATCTCCTCTTTCTCATACAGCAAAGAATAGATAATTGTTGATAAAATTTTGACAAGAATTAATGAAATTTTTATGAGTTTCTAATTCAGAGTATATTAATGTGTCACAGTGGAAGTGCTCTTTAAATATTCAAATCCTGAAAATGTATTCAAGAGCATATGGTACAAGTAAAAATAATTTTAACATCCAAATGAGGAGGTTGTGTGCTATGGCACTCTAACTGTAATGGGAACTGTACTTTTCAGTACTACAAGAGATTCAGGTCCAATCTGCTGTCATAGGACAGAGTTTCCACCAAAAGCCATATGCAAAACATGTCTTCTGAAGGGAAAGACCCAGAGAACTGTACCAGGAAGAAGTAAATAGAAGCATCGCAACATGAAAGCGTCGCTGCGATGGTTTCCCAAGATCCTGAGCCATTATTTTTTGGGGTGATAAATCCAGTTTTTCTCCTGACATCTAAATGAGCAAAACAGCAAATGCACTGAAAAACTAGGAGTGTTCTTTTAATTGACTAATGGAAGTGCTGAATCATTTCTAATTCATAGAACAGGTAGGTAAAATATCTATCAAATTCACAAGGCACGTGATAGCCTTTCTAAACTATCTGCATGAACATCTTTACTGTCTATTACAGAATACAGCTTCTTCTTCTCTATCCTCTCAAGTGTCATAATCAGTGTTCTTAGTTCTTATTTACAAGCTATCTTTCAAACTGCTTTAAAATGCTTCTGTATTTTGTTTTAACATATTGCTTACCACAAGGAAGTTTCAAATTATTTAATCTCTATAGAGGACTAAAAACATTTTTCTCATAGTTCACAAGTTTATTTATAAACTTAAGACCACCATAAAGATGATCAGAAAAGGACAAAGCTGCAAAGTCAATGGGTGGGCTGTGAAGCTATGGGCATGTGTGAGCACATGTCATACTGATTTTAATTGGTAAAAAATGGAGGGTTCAAATCCTGTCCCAAAGTGTTTCAGGGAGTTTGGAGATAGTTTCTATCTGAGCAGAAAATACATTCCAGGCATACGGCCAAGACAAGGAATGGCATAAGAGAGAACCAAGGGGGAACTGAAAATAAAAAACTCTGTCAAAGTGCAGAGTCCAAGAGCGGAGAGTTTAATTAGTAGCAAGATATTGTGTAAACACGTGGATGGAATTGGTGAATGTTCAGAATTAAGCTTCTCATCAAAAAGTGAATAGAAAGTGACAGTTAGAATGTGAACAGCTGCTGAACGGGCAGCTAGAGATAAGAAAAAAGCATCTAGATAGAGAAGATAAGCATTAAAAAGGAAGTTAAAAAACAATAACCAGTAAGGGAACTATAATTGGTTTCTTAATATTTTTTTTTACTGCCTTTCTGCTGGGAGCTGTTTTACTTCGTGGAGAGAGACAGTGAAACCAGCACTCTCCAAAATTTTATTAAAGAAAAAAACAAGCGCAGAAAAGACAAGACTTGTGATCAGATGCAGAAAAGCATAAGTCCATTCCAATCTAGCAGCTCTTGTAAGCACAGAATAGAAGAAAATTAGGTATTTAACTGCTTTGAATAACAAGAGTATTTGTGCAAATTTAGCACTTTGAATGTCTTTTGGCTTTCAAGCACTTGGGCCATAGATTCATTGGAGCCTCCTATGTATGTCAGCCTATTGCTGTATCACTATAGTAAACAGTTCTATCCAATTCTTTGTCCCATTGAGAATATTATTCACCTAAACTGCAGTTCACCCTTAAACTTTCCAAGAAATCCAATATATAAATTAACAATAGTAGTAATACAGTTGAACATAGGCAATGAATATGGAGTGTAAATCACAGAAATGTTTTATCTTGGAGTACAGTGATTAATTCAAATGAAGAGAATAAGAAAAATCTCCCTGTTTTCTCTCTTCAATGACCGTACATGTACCATAATTTCTTGGTAGGAGAATACATCTTTTCCTTCCTATTTATTTGTCTCTTGCTTTATATTATGGCTTTTTAATATATTGTGACATGTTATTTATCCTGGTACCCAGATACCAGATATAAGCCTAGTCTACCAACTCCATAAGTCTCACAAATAAATAACTGTTTCAAGATTGTTTGCTGAAAGGCCAGGGTGGAGTGAAACTCTAAACATTTTTCAATTATACAATGTCTCAATAACAACATTATGCAGAACAAAACAGTAACTTGATTTCCAGAATTAAAGTTCTAGATTATTTCCACTCCACAGATGGCATTCCATAAATCTAAAAGAGAAAAAAAAATCTATTAGAACAATCAAGATTTGAATATACAATGAAAACTGGCCTGCAAACGTGGCAGCTCTTACATGACTAACGTTGTTTCAGTTTGCCAGTCAAAAGTTCTTCACACACTACGAAGAAACAATATAAAAACCCCTTCAGGTTAAAGCAAGAGTCCGTAAGTAATGTCTCCTATTTTATGATATTGGCCCACAAACTCAGAGGTAGATATTGGTGCAGTGGCAGTAGAAGTTGAACCTTCCCAACAATATTCCATTACATTTTGTTACCTTGCAATTGATAGCAGAAAAGTGTAGTCTGACAAAATGACGTTGTTACATTACGTTTAACTCAGCATCCATTAGGACCCTCAGTGCCTTTTCTGCCAAGCTGTTTTCCAGTCAGTCAACTTGTTTAGGTATATGGTGTTATTTCGCACTGCGTGTAGAACTCAGCATTTTTCTTTGTTGAACTGCTTGAATTTCTCCAGTATTATTTGAAAAAAATTCTAACCTGTAGTAATTTAAAATATTAGTAACTTTTGGTATTCATTTTTTTCATACACAAGACATTGATACAAAGTTCAATGACAGATCTCTGTAGCCTCTTTTCATGAGTACAATGCCACTGTTGTGTTAAATCACTGTCTCGATGTTTTTTTTTTCCACCCATAAAGCCGTTCTTGTAGCACCCTTTAGTAAAATATTCACAAAGTCTTGCAGACTTACATTTTTGTTCATTGTACAGCTGTTAAGGAACTTGTGTAATTTTAGAAAGCTCACAGATCTCTTTCTCTTTTCTTTTCCTTGTTTCAAACTGTTCAGCACTCATCTTTTAAAATTCTTATTGTTTAGTTCTATTAGAAGACTCAAAGAATTAAGAAATCAGTAATTCTTCAAAATTACTTCAATATGTGAAATTAGACAATAAAGTATTTAAAAAAATCCCTTTATAATTTTTACTCAAAAGTTCAAAAATTTCAGATTGCAGTTTTTAGTCATCAACAGTTAGAAACTGATAAAATTTTATAAAAGTCCTATGTGAGACTGAAAATAAAAGGTCTATTATTTCCTTGAAGCCGTTTGCAATGAAATAGGTGTTACAAATGTGGGGATGTATTGTATAAAATAAAATTGATTAATATATCTTTATTTAATATTTGAGAGTTTTATCAAGGGTATGTAACATAAATACTTAAGAGACATATGATAGGGTTTATTGTGCAAGCTTGTTTAATAAATTTTGAAAGGTGTTTAAAATCATCCCCCAAAAAAAGAATTTATAAGAGAAAGGAAACATCCAAGGGCATAAGAATTTTAAGACTACTGTATGTAAAACAATAAAGACAGTTCTTATATATAATATTTCCAGTTCTAAATATAGAGAATTCCATGGCAACAATATCTGCAACTATTTGTGCATAAAAAAACAAGAACAAAAAACGCAACATGTTAAAAGCATTTAATTGTACAATTGAGAAAGGTAAATCAGCAGCCTTTTTATAGAACCATCTACACAATTTTCAACATTTGAAAAAAAAACAAACAACAAAACCCTTACAAATTTATGTTGGGAAAATATTTTGTACTGAATTCCTCTCATTGCAATACTAGAGTATCATACAATCATTTTCTCCATTACTCTAAGGAACACCAAGCAGTAAAGAACAGGGTATTACATTTGTATTTGTGTTTTATTAAAAACAGCTGGAATACCAGCATGTAGTGTCCCAACATTTTTTTCAAAGTAAAACTAAAGAATTATCCCTGGGAGAAACTGCTGCCAAAAATTCTGAGGACAATCAGACAGTCCAGGGAATTGTGCAGTCTCTCCTCCCCCAGAGATTTTCTAGGCCTGATTGGATATAACCCTGGATTGTCTGGTCTGACTTCAAAGCCATGTGAATGGATAATAAGTCCATGGGGCTAGATGGGATCCACCTGAGAGCATTGAAGGAACTGGTGGAAGTGATTGTCAAGCTGCTTTCCATCATATATCAGCATTCCAGGTAAACAGAGGAGGTCTCAGACCATTGAGACTTGCCCATATGACACCCATCTACAAGACAAGTCAGAAGGAGTATCCAGAGAACTACAAGCCTGTCACACTGACATCTGTACTGAGGACAGTCGTGTAGCAGAACATCTCTTGTGCAATCACAGGGCATGTGCAGGACAACCAGGAGATAAGGCCTTGTCAGAATGGGTTCATGAAAGGTAGGTCATGCCTGACCAACCTCATCTCCTTCTATGACCAGGCGACCTGATTAGTGGATGAGCCAGGGAAGTTTCAGGTTGGATATCAGGAAAAATTTCTTCACAGAAGGAGTGGTGAGGTATTGGAACAAGCTGCACAGGGAGGTGGTGGAGTCTCTATTTCTGGAGGTTTTCAAGAAATGTGTAGATGTAGCATGAGGAACATGCATTAGTGGGCATGGTGGTGAGGGGTTAATGATTGAGCTAGATGATCTTAAAAGTCTTTTCCAACTTTAACGATTTTATGATTCTGTGATAACAGACCTCCCAAGGTCCCTTCCAACCTAAATGAGAATTTGCTGTTTCTTACAATACCAGGATACATCTAAATTTTTCAGATTTTCCTTGATGGTACTTTGAAACACCAGTTCACATCTACTGAGTAACTAAGCCTACTTTCTGATATCTGTCAGTACTTTTTCTCTCACCGGTTTCAGTTCTTCTCATCAGAATCCACATCACCTTCTCTCTTGCTTTTCTCTTCCTGGACTCAGATCAATGGATTTTCCTAGTTTTCTGGTGCCAATTCTTTTCACTCTGAACTGCCTTTAGTTACTCCTTTATCTAATGCCAGCACAGGCAGCTCAAGCACTTAAACCAGGATGATAAATACAACTGCATCTAATTGATAGCTTGATAGCTTTTAGAGCCACATAGTTAGTACTTTATTATAGTCCTCAGCCCTTTGAGTAGCAGGAAGATGAGGCAGATTAATCTGAGGTGGTTCATATAGAGATATCACAAATATGGCAGTTGGGCTTTTTGTTAGAACTTCATAAGCTAGGAATTACTGCTCTTAAAAAAAGGATCCCCCCCCCTCACTTTTTTTTTAGTTAGAACCAGTGTAATCAAGGCATCATTTGGAGCAGAATCATGAAGGCATGTACCAAAACATTTTTGTCATAAAAGAGGAAAGTTTTGTATGACCTAACTGAATACTTCATTAATGGTTCATTCTGGATTTTATATTATTATGACCACATATGCTTCCAGCCATTTAATCTGTCACAGAGAATTCTTTGTGCTTTTGCCTCCCAACGCTTATAGCTTCCTATCTCTAAATTACACTTCTTCAAAAAAACTCATGCAACCTGGCTCAGAAACAAAACAAATGCAAGGAAATCAAGAAAAAGTTCTAACTTGAATATACCAATACTGAATATAAATAAGATGATAAGATTAATCCAGGCATGTAAAATCTAACTCTGACAATGATTTCAACCCAAGGTGCTATTTTCCACTAACTACATGTGGTTCAGAATAAGAAATGAAATTAGAGAAAATGAACATGGACAAAAAGACTGCCCCATCCCAAATAAGATAATTCAAGAAAAATTATTGTCTTGACAGAAAAAGAACACTGAAATAGAAAAGAGTTTGGATGAGCTTGTTAATCTATTATTTGGTTTCCCAAAATGCATTTGTTTGTAAGCACTCCAGAAATAGAACATAACTTACTTCCAACTTCAAGTGAGAAAGATTTTGAGTAAATACTCAAATAAATATTTGACTCAAAAGTTATTTTCAACTGTACTGTTTAGGACTTGGGTTATAAAGCTTCATATTACTTAGGGCTTGAACTGAGCATTTAATTCATAGCTAGCAATTTATTTGATCAATTTTGTTCTCTTCTGCACATGAATTTTCTATGAAGAGATTGATTTTTCTCTAACTTATTCAGTATTCGAAATTATTATTCAAATAATTTATTTGAACAATTCCTGGTTGGTAAATTTTTTGAAAGGATATCATTGGAAATAATGTATGTTGAGCATACATTTCCACAACAGGTCAGTTTTCTTTACTATTAAAAGATCTCTATTTCTTGAGGTTACAGTATGGATTCAAACATCTTTAGATATTGTACATTGATAAAGATTTGTTCTCACACTTTCACTGAATATACTGATGTACCTCTGACAAGAAAGCAAATCTGAATATTTACTAATATTTCTCCCTCCTCCTCCCCCCTTTTTTTTTTAAATAATTAATTGAGACTGGGAATTTCATGGGCATTTTATGAAACTCACAGGGAAGACTTATAACATACCATAGTGTAACTCTAACCAGTTACTGAAAAGGTAATAGAAAAAAATCTTATCCATGCACATCTGTGTATCTATTCTTAACAACAGAATAAAAAAAAAAAAAAAAAAAAAAAAAATCACTTTATAATGATATGATATTAAAATATCTTTGTATATCTTCAGAGATATTTTATCTGCTTGAAGATTATTTAATTAATATATATATATATTTTTGAACTTGTAACTACATAATTTTAATCATGGCTGCTTTCTATTTGCTTTTTTAAATATAAAGAAATAGAACAGCAACTGCTTCTAGAAAAGTATATCTTGCTTTGCAGAGTCCTGATTATAGCTCTCGAATTATCATAAATTTTGTTTCTCTATGTTCACAGTCCAGCATACCTCTCATTGAGACACAGGTCAGAATTGGTCTTATATCTTAATAGAGAACAGACTTCAAACCAGCTGTCTTCACCTCATATCTCTAATACGCTGCTTAATGCAAAAGGAGAAATCAGCTTCAAAAGTGAGTCCTGTAAAAAATACACTGGCCATACCTTATTTTTTCCAGAATTTTGAAGGCATGACACAAAAATCTGAATCTCTGTGGGATGAGATCTGTCACAGATTGTGTGAGTAAATAATTGAGCTATTGAGTGAAAACCCACATGAAAACAAACAAAAAATCACAACATAACAACACTGTCAGCAATGTTTCAGAAGGTGCAATTCTTTATTACTTTTTCCATGATAACTGGTAAATCAAATCCTTATCTCCAAGAAAAGGTCCTCCTAGATTCTACATTTTAATCTGGCAGAGATTTCTTTCTGTGCATCATTAGTGACCTCTCCAAGGCTACCATATACTCAAAGTGCTCCTTTTCACAACTTTGATTAGAATTTCCTTTAGTGAAATAACATTAAAACATGTAGTTTTCTATAACCGCTAAAAATTACATGCAAAGCTAAGTACTAAAGCACCTAAGGCACTAAAGCATCTAAGCTCTAAAAAATGAAACATTTACCTCCTGCTCCATCCCTGTAAAAAGTATACTAAAAGTCTCTGTGGTTTGTATTATTGTAACAAAGTTCACATGCTATATTTTATTTTTATGTTAATATTTTCTGTCAATTTGAAACAGTAGCAAAAATGATTTAAGGATTTTCTTATCATTAACATAATTCCCTCTTTAGATGTTATCCCACAAAAGAATCAGAAAGATGTTTTAGTAGTACTGTCACACTGTTTAAACAAAGTCATTGTAAGTCCCCTACTTCATTCCCCATAGAAGCTACATCACAGTTTTTTGGTATGGGAAATCAAGGAACTCAACAACTGCATAAGTTCTTCAGTACTTTTCTACTTTACACTCGTCACATCTCTGTGATAAAATCAGCATGACAGATAATTTCCTACTGTATCAAAGCCTTCTTTTAGTATTCTACAAATTAATGTTCAGAATCTTCAATAATTGCTTGTTGTAAAATTTTAGTTATTTTTCTGCCCTGAGAATCTTGCAAAGCTTTTTCTGGTTTGGCTCAGTGTTATTGATGCAAATGTCAAAAAAAGCAAAATTGAATGAGAAGCTAGTGTGGAGGGGAAAAAAAGTGTGTAAAAAAGTTCAGAAATTGTTCTTTTCCAATGGTTGAAACACATCTGAACCATATCTTCATATAAGACTTGAATGGCATTTCTTTAAAATTTCATTATCCTTTTCAATGCAGTACTCTGAAGTGTAGAGACAGTGATAGCTTAGCATAAATCCTTGATGAATGATTTCTTCCTGCTTCCAGTTTATATCTTAAAAGGGAGTCAAGCTTCTAGAGTTCATTACATTCAAATTATTCAACCAATTATCTGCACTGACAAAGTTTAGCAGTATCAAAAATCAGTTTTCCAGAGAAAATAATCTAGTTTAGAAAATTAGTCAGGGAGAAAGTCAATGAAAGGCCCTTAGAATTATGCATGCATAATATTAATCTCTATGTAGATTAAGCACATTCTATAAGTACAAAAAGAATGTAGCGTCTGGAGAGGACAGATGACAATATTTTTTGATGCAAATTACTGAAAGAAAAAAATGTCTACATTAAAATATTTAAGTGAATAATCCTAAGCACTAAATACTTTAACTACTTTTTAGAAAAGAGATTTTTACCTCTCAAGAACCTGGTTGCAGAGTTTTGTCTTAACTACTAGAGGAATTACAAGGTCTGCCAGATTTTTCTCTTTACTTATCTTTTTGTTTATTATAATCTTTTTCACTGAGATCACTCCAGACTTTTAAATATCATTATTTTGAAACAAGAAAAAAAAAAGTATGGTATGAAGGTATTACAGAGAACAAACATCCCCAATTTTGTTATATTTTTCTGCATATTAAGATGTATATTAAGAAAAAAAAAGGTGATTACCAGGCACAATGTGACACGACTGTGGGATTATGTGGAAAAAAGCCATTCTTAATATGAAATTTGTTCTGTATCTCTCAGAACAGTGTCATTTCTCTTAATACACTGTGAAATCTGACCAGGTTAAAGCATAAACAGCTTTGATTTTGGTGTCTTCGTCTTTCCTTTGACAAGAATTGACTTTAGAGAATTGTTTCACATGCTGACTTTTGAATTCATGCATGCCAAACTGATAAATGTTTGGCAGACTATCAAAGAATGGATTTTGCTTTTCATGAGAATTGAAACCAGTCTCTGGGCGATGGTGTACCCAACGGTGAAATGAAGGAAACCTATTTGCAGGGGATATTAGCCTGAAGATTTCCTGACGTTAATCAGTCCACAAAAGTGGACTGGACTGGACTGGAAGAAAAACTGCCTTACTTGCTTATGTATTACCTACATTTTGGGCACATCCAGGACTGGAAAATAGGTGACAGTGATTTTAACACTTCTCAGTAGAGAGTCTGGATGATTTACAAATTGTTGTCTTTCCTCAGTAGAAAATGGGAGGTCCAGTGCTATCATTCTTGTATGTGGATTTAAGACTTTGAGTGATTTACAGTGAATTTTGTTTTCTTGTTCCTCAGTTTCTTGAAGCGTAAGATTTTCTTCCAGGCAATATGATACTAAGTCAAACGTACCAACACAAGATTTCCTTTTGAAAGAGGAAATACTTTCAATTGTGCTTGAAGCACAATTGAAGCTTGTAATTTGCAATAGAACATAATCTGTGATTTATTTCAGATTGTTGATCATGGACTTGCACTTCACACATTCGAAACCTAGCTGAATCTCATAATTTTCCCCTAATTCCTCAAGGATTCTAATGCTTGTGTTAGTCTCCTGTTATATAAAGTTCACTTACTGTAAATTTAAGGCACACAGATTTTTCTTTTGTTTGAACCCAAAATAACAGGGTCAAACATGTCAAGTTTCTCGGATAAAGAGAACAAGGTCACCACTTCCTTTTTTATCTTCATGTTTCCAGAATATCAGCAACCTCTTACTCTAGTGCCTTGACCTGGACCTGTTTTGTCCTTGTCCCAAGTGGAATTAAAAGTACAGGTGAGAGTCATTTTATATGGAAGTGTATGATCCTACAAAGCACAAAGAAAAATGCAAAGTCAGTAACAAAGTTTGAGCTTTGGGGAACCTTTTTTTATCCTCTCCCATGTAAAAAACTCAAGTTTAAACAAACTCTAGTTTGCTTATTATCCAAAGAATTTCTAAACTTTGCTAGATAGTTATTACATATACAAAATAAACTCATTATAAACTCCTGAAGCCCACGGATTAGTATAATTTGATAATTTATTTGTTCAACCTAAATAATTTAATTGTTGCTAAAATTGATTTGATTCTACAGAAATTTAAAGTGATGTCATATTTAGAAGATTTCTACCAATTTATCTAGATCAGCTCTATAATAGATTTTTATGGGTTGGTATAACTCTTTAATACAGACATGCTCAGAGATATATGTGTATAGAAATTGGAGGAAAGTAGTATTGAGAAATATGTTTTGCACTCAATTATAATTCATTTATCTACATATACTTCTTGTGAATTTCACCCTTGGCTCACACCAGATGACAAAGTGGATATTTGCTCAAATTAAAATTATATTTATGATTCTTTTCTCTTCCAAGGGAAGGATCTACTTCCTAAATAAATCACTGAGGTGTTTTTAAGGGAATGAAAATGGACTGGGCCTTAGATGATTTATAGAATATATAAAAATTAAATTACATGTGAAATTATAAGTGAAAGGCATTCTACAGATGTCTGAAAAACATAAGGTTACCCAACAATCACCCAAGTTTACTGATCTCCTTGTCAAAGACACTTACTGCCCTTTGCAAAAAACGTTCAGCTATGCCTACGTGTCTGGGTTCAGCACATTATTAAGGTTGCATTTTAGAGCTCTTAATGTAGGTGAGAGGGGGAAACATGAGGCAATATCTCATAGTACTCTGCATACCAGTCTCAAGAGTGTTCACTATCCTAGATGTACACATTATTTTGCATGTGCATAATAAAAAAGTCCATCTGATCTCTCAAACAGTTCTAGAAAAGGGATCCTTGAGATTTGTGACTTTCAACCACAGATTAACATTATAATGTGATGTTTGGTTGAAAATATTTTGGGATTGCAAGATTCTAAGTCAATAGAAAACTAATACTAAAACATAGCAAAATGAAAGAGATTCTTCAGAAATCAAGATATTATTAGAATAAATCCTAACATTATAAAACAAAAATATATGTTTTTTAACTTGTGCTCCAGATTGAGGTGGTTAAATCAAATGAATTCCATCTCTGTATGGCTGAATTTCTTCTCCTTATGCCTGAAATTATTTGAGATCAAGCTATAGAAGATCTTTCTTTTTCTTCTCATTTCCTTGTAAGTAAAACTGGGATGAACACAAAAAATGGCAGAGACATATACTGTTCACCTCATGACCTTTCCCAGCTGACAGCTTCCTTTGAAACTGTTCCCAGCACTGCTGGTTATGACCTTTAAACAAACTTTGAAAACAAAACGAAACAAAACAAACAAACAAAAAAAGCAGGTAATGTCTACACTTCCACAAGAGCTACTGCTCTCTATGTAGCTTTTATTCTGATAAAGATACAAAATAAGTACAAAACAAGGGTAGAACAGTCAGAAGGTAGAGCTTGCTTTAGACTGAAACACCTGCAGCAGCTCCTTGTTTATTTTTCAAAATATTTTTTCTTGCTTCATCTGGAAACAATGGTTCAGAAACAAAACATAAATAAAATATCGATAGGTCACAGAATTGGTCAGAAGCCAGTCTCTTATCCTGCAAAATAGCTTTTGTCCAGTGTTTGCTATTGATGTCTGCTGTGTGCATGGTCCGCATATTTCAGTGCCCTGCTGGCTCACAAGAGCAGAGCAGCAGGCTTATCAGAAGGAAAGACTTACATAAAGGCACAAACCAAACAAAGCTGCTTGGTATAATTTCAAGCTTACAGGAACTGAATATCATACTTTTAAATTTATAGATGAAGTTTCTGGAGGGCTACTCTGAAAGTAATGCCTCCTATTTTGTCATGTTGGCCTGCAATGTCAGAGGCAGTTGGTGGTGGTATGACCGTAGAGCTTGAACCTTTCCACCAGTATTCCATCATATTTTTTTGCTGTGCAACAGATGGCGGCAGAGGGACAGTCTGAGAAACTGGAGTCTGACGTGGAAGAGCGTGTGAAGCAAAGACCTGTCACTGAATTCCTTAATGTGGAAAAGATTGCACCCACTGATATTCATTGATGCGTCCTAAATACTTATGGAGATCGAACAGTGGATGTGAGCACAGTGAGGCAGTGGATGGTGTGTTACAGCAGTGCTGACAGCAACAGTGAGTCACCTCCAATGGTGCTGACCTTTATGAGCATGGCATGCAGGCTTTTGTTCATCTGATGAAAATGCATAGCTAATGGTGGTGTGTCACGGTTTTGTGATTTTGGTTTTTCAGTATTCCACATCATAACATCATGTAGTGCATTGGGAGTTAAAGTGTTAACACTCTAATCCGGCTACCTG